>PVKC010048640.1:0-10869 GCA_004027635.1 Crocidura indochinensis | reverse complement strand
GGCACAAACTTGTATATTTAAAAGAAGAATTGTTTTTAAGATGTGCACAAGGAAGTCAAAACCAGAGTCAATTCATTCTTGAAGAAAACAAATGACTTGTGGACAGAGCAGAACAATTCAAAAGCTCTGGACAAATATTCCACATATAACCAAAATCAAGTTACTAAGAATCTAAAAGCTGGCAAATCAATGCTTCAGATAAAGTAAACAAAGAGTAGGCACAAGGATGTGTGTTACCCATCTTGAAATTATCATTAAAAAAATCACAATTGCACCACTGCTCCCTTCCACTGACAAAAGTGCCTGGTTCTCAGTATTAATTAGATAATCTCTATGCTTTCTATCAACACATCTCTGTTTATAGCAAAATTCACTTTGATGAGGTTTTCACCCCACCACCTATTTGAAATAACTCTTATTAAAGTCTGAGGGGACCTGATCTTGCAAAATTTCTCTTGCCAACACATCTCAGCACTATGATCCCCTTTCCTACACATCCTTCTGGAATTAAGTTCTTTCAACATCTTGCAATTCATGCTTCATTGTTTCTCCTGTCTGAGTGGCCACTACTCAGTTTCCTCTGACAATTTTTTTAAATCCTTCATCCACATAAAAGCACACAGACAACATTTGTTAAATAAATATATATATTTTTTGGTTTTGGGGGCCACATCGGCAGCGCTCAAAGGTTACTCCTGGCTCCAAGCTCAGAAATCACTCCTGGCAGGCTCGGGGACCATATGGGATGCCAGGATTTGAACTAATTACCTTCTGCATGAAAGGCAAACACCTTACCTCCATTCTTCTCTCTGGTCCAAATAAATACTTTTTTCATAAACCCAGCTTCTCAGTAAGGTGTTCTTGCCTGGGTGTATACTTTCTCTCAATCTTTATAACTCTCTAATTTCAAAGCTTCATACTACCAGTGGAAACTTTTATACCAATGACTCTAACTTAAGCACTTGCCCTAAATTCTTGATCTATGTCTAACTGATGGCAAGAGCTCCAATAAGCTATGAAACAGACATTGCAAACTGAACATGCCTCCAAATTCAGCTCCTTACTATCCACTCTCTGCAGTCTGCTCCCCTAGCACCAGCTTTATCACTAATCAACCCGTCCCCATGAACAGTGTTCACCTCTAGATTTTACTGCGGTTTCTCATCTGCCTCCACACTTAACTCCCCTATTCTTTCTTATCCACACAGTTGCTAGTAGGTCTCCATTAAAATCAAGTCAGAACAAATTATTTCTACTGATTTCACTTTACAATAGATATGAATTCCAACAAATCACTACAAAACCCTACAAAATGTTGGTTCTTTCTCTCCCTAGACTCTTTTAGTCTCTCCCTCTTTATCTGCCCCCAATACACTAGTCTCTTTGTTGCTTATACACATAATAATATAGCATAATTCCAAGTTTTATGGCTTTATTGTACATAGGACAGGCCCTGTGAATGTTTTTTTCTACTTCAAACTAACATCTTGGGTAAATAGAACTTCCTTGATCTGCTCCTTTAAAAGTCACACTTGGGGCTGGAGTGGTAGCACTAGAGGTAAGGCATCTATCTGCCTTGCAAGCGCTAGCCTAGGAATGACCATGGCTCAATCCCCCGGCATCACATATAGCCCCCCAAGCCAGGAGCAATTTCTGAGTGCATAGCCAGGAGTAAACCCTGAGCATCAAATGGGCGTGCCCCCCAAATAAACCAAACAAACCAAAAAACAAAAGTCACACTTACTGCCCCGGTTAGAAACTCAATCTTAAACTGATTGAATTCTTCTCATGATAGCAACACCTATTGTTTATCCACTAATTTTTCTAAAATTCTCTCCCTTCATAATAATAAAAACTTTCAGGCCCAATAACTATAGCAATTCCACAAACATGGTCAATACACAACAAATTGTGTATTGTGTAATAAACTGTGTAATAAATTGATTAAGGAGAACTTCCCATTCTAACTTTATATCTGTTGGCAATGACTTGATTCCACCTACTACCAGGTGCTCCCTATAATAACTGACTCATCACTCCCTGAGAAATGGTTTTGATGAGCACAAATGACTCTATATCTAAAATATTCCTCAAAGAATAAAACAACACCTTTGTTAAAACACAAAGATCCACCTATATACTGAGGTCCTAAGTTGTCTTCTAGATAAAATGTAGTCAGTAAATCAGTAATAAAAACCAATCATCTTACCTCACAAGAGCTAAATAGTATTATGATCATTAAAACACAGGAAAAAAACTAAAGCGGTTGGAGATGATCCACGTAAATATAACTATATCACTACAGAGTTTAGGAAGGATTTCTTTCAGAATACATTAAGCCTTTCCAAATTAAATAGTTATTTACATGTAAAGCATATTTAGGGAAGACCTTCATGCAATATGCCATTGCATCCTCAAAACATGGGCATAGATCTAGTAATTGCCTTCCAACATTTCAAATTGAGAGAGTAAATAGAGACTGAATAATTGAAGTTAATTTATATGGACGAGCTCTGATTTACATGATATAACTATCCTGTTTAAGTTTAATAATATTATAAAAAAAAAACTATGCCACTACCAATAAAATGGCCCAATAACTTCTCATAAGAAGTTACCATATTAAAGGCAAAATTTAGTTAAGAAAATACAATACCTTGTATTGTACAAGATACTCTTCTATTGTCTTAGAAGTAAGAGGCACGGGGAAGAGAGATAAAGTCTGACAGAATTTTGAATCTTTCACTATATGAAAGTAACAAGATACTCAAAGAAATATTTTCCTTTCCTTTACTCCAGCAAGGGTAGGCCATATTCAGCTTGCCCATAAGCACCTTCTCCATATAACCCAAATGAAGCAAGCTGAGTTCTTTATCTGGCCATCTTTTCGATCCCAGAGCTGTTGTCAGAGTTCAAAGCTGCTCCATCAAGTGTACCTCACCCTGCTGACCTAGAACACAATACACTGTTTCCTGTCAATCAAAAAAGCAATTGTTGCCTAGCACACTGCAGATGTAAGGTCCCAACCCCAAGGGCTCATCATGAAGGCTGAAAAAATTACAGACTATCACATCTGTTTAGACATTTTGACAGCTGGGTCCACAATAATGTAGAAACTGGAAAAGACACTTCAAAACAGTTTTCTGAAACCAGAATCCCTATAAGCTTGGTACGTGCTTCTAAAACAAAAAGATGCCCTACCTTATCCTGGTGCTAATTTTCTACCATCTCAATCCAGTCTGGCTATTGCACAAAGAATTCCTTTCACTGCAGCAATGGCAAGAGGCCATTGGGGACTCTGTAAATACACCAGGGCCTATTTCCTTTTCTAAACCTTCAAAGGGAGGTGTTAAAATCTGTCTAGGGTTGAGTGAGCCTTACATCTAAGCTTGCTGTGGGCAAAAAGACAGTATGGAAAACTTATTTTTTCAAATGCACACACCAAACAGTGGCCAGTGCTATGACTGTGAGAAGTGCTAAAGAAATTCATTAGGTCAAGGGTTGAAATCCAGCCCTGTCAAAGTAGACTGAAAATACACCGGTATTCTCAGAAAACTACAGTCAATTAGGATTTGCTAGATTAAACAACCACTTAAGGTATTATCTAAGTATAGTCCCTGTGCTGCTTTTGAATCTGTTCTACAAACTTATAAGTTTATAGAGAGGTCAGGACTAAGGGTTTGACTCTCATCTTGATTTCAGCAGATGTGCCTTGTTTATTGTTTAAGGAGTCTTTTGACAGTGATGGAAATGGAAAAACAAACAAACAAACAAAGAGATGAAAGTAACAGAATCAAATAAAACTTAGCCATTTTAAAGTTAATGATCTTCCTACCAATTTCAGAGGGAGACTCTGACAACTCAAAAACATTTTCTTTTCAGGTGCCAGATTAATAATACAGAGCATAGGGCATTTGTCTTGCTTGTCTTGTGCACAGTCAACCTAGGCTCAATCCCGGCATCCCATCTGGTTCCCCAAGCCCACCAGGAATGAAACCTGAGCTCAAAGCAAGAAGTAACCCCTGAGTACAGCCAGATGTGGTTCAAACATCAAAGAAAAAATTCCTTTTAATGTCATTCTGCTCTTCCTATTACTAACCTTACTGCTTAGAGCCCTATTTCAGAGAGCTGGAAGGTTGTGAATGTCTTCTTGATACATAGAAAATAAACAGATGAGACTATTGTTGTTTAACAAGATGACTCAGCAAACAGGACTTCTGAAAATCATAGACAGCTTATGAGAACTGGGGGATAAAAACAAGAATAAAATCTAAAGAATGGAGGTTATATTTGCTTCTATCTAAAGAGTCATATCCCATTAGCATCTGAGTAATAAGTGCCAACACAGCAAGCTGTCTACTGAAACTCTTGGCAGTTCCTTCCAATGAGCACTGATGAAGCCGAAGTCATGAGGTAGGGATGTGTAAGGAGATAATTGGGGCACTCATTTCCCCAGGTCTCCAGGGCAGAGAATGGTAAAGATTATTTGACTATGCAGCAAGTTACATAAACTCCCCCTGCAAACCTTTTATAGGGAAAGATTACACTTCAAGAGGACATAAATGTGTCTCCAGTTCTAGTATAGAGGAAATGTTTATTTAAAAAAATAAAAACATTGGGGCTGGAGCAACAGTGCAATGGTAGGGTGTTTGCCTTGCACACAGCTGACCCAGAATTGACCTGGGTTCAATTCCCCGGATTTTCAAATGGTCCTCCAAGCCAGGAGCGATTTCTGAGAGCATAGTCAGGATTAATCCCTGAGTATCACTGGGTGTGGCCCAAAAACAACAATAAAAATAAAATAAAATAAAATAATAGCATTACAGTGGGTAGGGCACTTGCCTTGAATACAACAGATCTATGTGCAATTTTCAGCACCACATATAGTGGGAACCATGAGTGATCCCTGGGCATAGATCCATAAGTAAGTCCTTAGCACTGCAAGATGTGGTCTTGAAGCATACATAAATAAATATGCACTATGCCAGTGAATTCCTACAAATTGCAAGAAAGGTTTGTTTTCATTTTTGTCAATTATAAAAGAGGAGAGTTCTGAAAAAGCCAGGTAATTAGAGGGGGGCACCATTTGGGGACATAGTCAGCCAGGCTCAGGCCTATATCTAGATGTTGTGTTCAGCAATCAATCTTGTTGTTGTCAGGGACCATATAGGATGCTGGGTGTGGAAACAGGGCAACCTGAGTGCAAGGCAAGTATCCATACAGACTCAAAAAGCCATCTAATAAATAAACAATAAAACAAGCCTGAAATCAGCCATCCATACATCTCTGATGTGCCTTGTGGTTGCCCACATATTCTGTACTGTTCACTGAGGTTGCACTCACACAAATGCTACAGCCTGAGGCTCTGATTCAGTAAACCTCCACAGACCTCAGTGAGTCTTCAAAACTTCTCAGCATTCTAAGTAATCACCCATCCATCAATACTGAGGCCCGACACCTTTGAAGAAGCAAATGGAAAAATGACAGGAACCTCAGAAATAAAGGCCAATTCTGGGGATCTCAGCACTGAAAATTCCTGTCATTTAAACTTTCTGGATTTAAGTGCAACCTACTTCTCTATCAATATTTAAAAAGCATTCCTCAAAAGAAATGGTTTTCTCAAATCTCTATGAAGATAAATTTGAGATTGTAGAGATTTGAGGATCAGAGCAGTTTTTCTTTATTTCTATCCGTTTTTATTTGTTTTTTATTGATTTGATGAAATCTAAGCCTCATCTGGTCAGAATGTTTCAGGGATGATTTTGCATACAAGTAGATCCTGGTGGCATTTTCATATACACCCTCTAAGGCCCTTATTAGTTGCCAAAATGTCCTCTTGATTTTAGAAAGGCTAAAATGAGGCATAAAAATGTGCCTTGAAATCCATGGAAAGAGAAAAAGATGGCAAAAAGAGATTACAAGGTTACTGTTCTCAAAAACAGAAGGGACTCAGGCTTCTGTCAGAGAGCAGAACATGAAGAAACTCAGTAAATGTTAAATGAGCACAAACTAAGCAACAATGAGCTGGGAAAGAGTGTACACGGAGAAAACTTACTGTAGAAAAAACATAATTTGATATAAAAGGAAGCTGTAACTGATAAATAGTAGACGGTATATTAAAAATACTCTAATGCTTTACATCATGCAAATGAAGGGGCAACTAAAGTAGAGGCCTGGAAGAGCAAAAGTTGCAGGAACAAAACAACTTTAACAGAAGGGTATATCCAAATCTATAATCAGCTTCGTTGGTTGAGACCTGGCTCCCAAACTTCTAGCTTCCACAACTGTGAGAAAATAAAGTTCTATTGCTTTGAGAAGAAAGAGGAAAATACACTATATCATTTTGAAAGAACCAGATAAACCAGGAAAGTATCTCATTTCTAAATCTCTGCCAATGTTAAAATTTCATGAAGCTACATATTTAAAATTTTCAAACACAAAGCCAATAGGAAGAGTTAATGGAAAACCAGGATTATTTTGGAGTAGATCTCACTAGGAAATAGTGCTTGGGTTCCAACAATATACTGGAATGGTTCCAAGAAAAAAAAGTTATTTTGCTCAATGTTATTGAGCAAACATGGTAGGAAAATGTAATTTCTATTCTGTGTTATTTCTTAGAAAACAGGACAGGTCAGTGAGAGAAGGGAGAAAAGAAAGCAGAGCAACTGATCAGCATATATATTAGGAACCAAGAAGCAACATAAAATATATCACACATCTAATCTTTAACTTTGACTACCAAAAGGGAAAAGTCTCACAAGGATAAATGAACTGAGTCTAATCCAAACTGATGCAATGGATTCACCTATTACAACTCTCCTACTCTTTCTCATTAATTTTCCTTGTAGAGCAGGATGAAGCTGACACACATAAAATCGGACTTGAGTTCCTTTTCTGCCTTAATTAGCTGAGCTAGGGCTCATAGATCTGGAAGACATCTCCATCTGCTGCAGTAAAAAATAATAATAATAATAACTCTCTGTATATCTATAGCTTGAAAAGAGTTTCTGCACTTCAATTTTCTCATTGGTCTATTTATTCCTTGTGTTCACATTTTTATAAGATTGGTATAAAGGCATTGCACACCGGACACTGTACCTATCTGCAAACATCCTAGAATCTAGCAGTATTCAAATGATTAATAAGGTTTTATCAGAGGAGCAAAATAAAAGTTTTGAGTAAATCTGGACTTGGTAACTTCTCCATAAATTCCTGGAATAAAAACTCATACTTCCAATTACAAAACCTGAATTTAAGACTTCTTTCAGAGAAATGTTGCATCATGTGTGTATGTGATATCTATAATACACATGCATAAACTGCAGGAAAGTCATATACAAAATCCATGTTACAATACAGAAAATCCATCCACATCAGCCCAAACTCATCCAATGGAATCTTTTCTTGCTACATCTATTTTCAAAATAGAGATCACAGGGCCTGGAGGGATAACACAGCAGTAGAGCATTTGCCTTGCATGCAGTTGTCCCAGGATGGACCTGGGGTTCAATCCCCAGCATGCCATATAGTCACCCAAGCCAGGAGTGATTTCTAAGCGCATAGCCAGGAGTAACCCCTGACTGTCACCAGGTGTGGCCCCAAAACAACAACAAAAACAGAGATCACAGATACATTAGGGCAAGTTAGACTGTTGTTAAAGAAAAGCACTGAGACATTACTGAACCCCCAATCCCAAAATATGCAAAGATCAGAAGGGAAGTTATTTAAGGACTGTGCTCAGACTTGGAAACATTAAAACAGTGGTCCTCAAACTATGGCCTGTGGGCCACATATTTTATTTGTTCCCATTTTGTTTCTTCACATCAAAATAAGATGTATGCAACGTGCATAGGAATTTGTTCATAATTTTTGTTTTTACTATTGTCCCTCCAATGGTCTGAGGGACAGTGAACTGGGCCCCTGTTTAAAAAGTTCGAGGACCCCTGCTTAGAATAACAAAAAAGAAAGCACAGGGACCAACTAGAAAGGGAAGCTAAAGAATAAAACACTTGGAGATGGAATTAAACTCACTCAAAATTTCTCTACACAAATATATAATTAAGGTGCAGACAGTTAATGACTTGTACTCCAACCTCCCAAAACAAGACTTCTAAAAATCCCCCTTGAAGACTAAATATGCCTCTTACCACTCTAGACTGTGCTTTCACATCATCTCTTCTAGCTCTGCAGGTTCAAAGCTTTTTTTTTTTTTTCAGGACACTTGGACTGTTCCCCAGAGAGACACATATAAAACTAATCAATACTAGCCTTACACAGAATGGCCACAAGTGGGGGGAAGCCTCATTTTTGAGAATTAAGGAAATCTACAATAAAATGCAACATAACAAAGTTGGAGGTACAACAGACAAGTACCATAAAAAAAAATAATGATAAAATTGGGGCTGAAGAGAGAAGGAATGAATTAAGGCACTTGCCCTGCCTATGGTCAACCCTGGTTCAGTCGTCAGCACTGAAAATCATCCCTTGTACACCACCAAAAGTGATCCCTGAGCACAGAGCCAAGAGTAGCCTCTGAACACAAGCTGTGGTCTTAAGGCAACCAACAACAATGAAACAGCAAAAAATAGAAGTGAAAGTATACCCCAACAGGACCAAGTTTGACTCAATACTGTATAGTGTTCCCCACCCCCAGCACCATCAGAAATGATTCCTAAACATGGACCCAGCAGTAATCCCCAAGCATTGTCATGTGTGACTCTAAAACAAAAGCAGACATGAAAATAGAGATATTTTTTCCTTCTGAGAATTTGCTAACAGATCCTAATAATATAGTTTTTGAAAAAAGGCACATATGTTTAAGCTCAATTATCTAAGTTATTATGTTCTAAATTTGTTCACAATTACCCAACTGTAAAACTCTTAATTCGCTTTTATATTCATGTTACCCCTTTTTATAAATGTCATTATGCAGTGAATACTTGATCATACAATACTCATATCGCTTTATAAAGATATTAGGACCAAGACTTAGTCCTGTTCTTTGATGGCAGATTTATAATGTAAAAATATAAAATATCTGTAAATGAAGGAGGAAAAACTTATTTCTTCCATAGGCTGGCACAAAAAATGTTTCCTTCTGTGTGAGAGAGACATAAACATTACAATTTTGTATGCCATTTGCAAAGCCAAACTTGTGAAAATCTAGAATAATGCATTCTAAACAGCAAGCTATTTATACATAGTCTATAAATATGAATACTCAGGATTTTCCCATGGCAATTTAAGGTTTAAAATACACTAAATCTATTAGCATTTTCATAATGCATTTATGACAAGTTCACCATCCATAATGGTGTATGTTTCTGTTCCACAGACACAAACAAGCAGAGATCTTTAGAGTTTCAATGCTTTCTGAAGAAAGCTAATAGTATTTCCATTTGATCAAAATCTTAGCATTTTCTAACCTTTCATTTATTAAATAGAAAAATCTGTGCAACTGGAATATTTAAAAGAATGATCTGCTATACAATGAAACAGAAGTCTTTTGACTTTCATAACAAACTCCTGCAGTAAATTTTACTAATGTCTTAGAACTCCTTTTTGTTTTAAAAAATTCATAATTTCTGTATCTTTTCACTGATAATACTCATACAACAGAAATGCCACATACCAAAAACACAGCTGCAACTTGGAATTCCTCTATCTCTAGAGGGCATATGCATAACATGTTTGTTCACAGGCAAGATTCAATAAGGAAATGGGTCAGTTAACTCTCGCAAAAAATGCCAGTATGCCCGAGGTTCACGCTATCATTGCTACCAAACGCTATCACACTTACCACTGCTAGGTGTGCTTTCTGCAAGATTCCTAGGTCACTCTGGGACTTAAAAATATCATAAAAATATGAACCCAGAAAGATAGTATAAAGGATAAAGTATTTGCCTAGCATCTGGCCAGGTGCGATCCTCCTCACAGCCTGAAATCTCCTAAGTGCTGCCAACAATTAACCCTGAGCACAGGTAGGTGGGGACCCAAATACAAAAACAAAACAAAAGAATGTTGAATATCTCACACATGAGTTTATTTTTAATTATTAAAGAAAATTCCTTCTGCACTTACAAAATATTGTAACTCCACTCATTCTTTCCATCTCTGGCTAAGACGTGTTTCAAAGGCATAGTAACAATTTTGAAACAAGGAGTAGTGATGTGTGAGTGATAGTCTATATTTTTCTTTATCCTCTTACCAAATGTTTTATCCAACATTCTTCCTTCTCTAACTGAAAGCAGGACGCAAACTCTATGAAAGAGACAAACTACCTTTATCATCACAGGCAGAGAAGACAGCCCTATGAACAAGTATCATTCAGCCCCTTTAATATCCTAATCAAAATGCTAAGAATAGGGCCAGAGAGATAGCACAGCAGTAGGGTGTTTGCCTTGCAAGCAGCCAATCAAGTATAGACGATGGTTCAAATCCAGGCATCCCAAATATGCCCCGAGCCAGCCAGCAGCAATTTCTGAGCATAGAGCCTGAGCGCTGCCGGGTATGACCCAAAAAAACAAACAAAAAAAATTGCTGAGAGTATTTGTGTTTTAGTCAGAGAGATATTATAGCATATAAGGCACTTGCCTGCATATTGTTGATCTGAGTTTGATCCCTGGTACCACAGAGGGCCCCTCAAGCATCACCAGAAGTAATCCCTGATCATAGTGTTAGGAGTAAGCCCTGAGTACCACTAGGTGTAACCTAAACCCTCACAAAAAGTTAACTAATAAGTACATTTGTATACATTGGCATAGGAGCAGGCTCAATGACTGAGCACATGGTCTGTATGCAAGAGGCCCAAATTCCATCCCTGATTCCATGTGGTGTCCCCTGAGCATTACCAAAAGTAACCCTGAGTAA
>PVKC010048639.1:0-10862 GCA_004027635.1 Crocidura indochinensis | reverse complement strand
AGAGAGAAAGAAAGAAAGAAAAAAACATACTAAACAAAATTCTTGTTTATGAACAACTTCTTGAATACTGTCCCCCATTCTATGTGTACTGTTTGAAATCCACATAAAGACCAGTATTTAACTCTCTCAAAAGAATCATTGTGTTTTAGTCAATATATATTTTGTGCAAAACATGGGACAGGGATCATACATGGAGATGTGTGCTACAATAGCAGTGCAAGAATCAATTCTGTGTCTTGAACTGGAAATATTAGCATTATGTTGATGTATGCATATATTGTGAGGCTAAAAGAGAATACTATAGTATTTATAAGGGATGGAGTGCTCTGGAAAGTGCCTAAGGGGAAGGCTAGTGTCAAGTATTTGAGCAGAGAACTGACAGTGGAAACTTCAATTCAGCAAATATTTGTCAAATCCTTTTCCATTTCTCTCCCTGCACTTGTAGGACATAGAGATGAGTCTATCACAGATTTTTTTTCCTCTGCTTGCTTATAAATCTTTAAAGAAGTATTTGACAAATAGGAAAATGGAAATAAAAGTATAGGTTAGCAGATGGACTATTATTTTTGTATGGGTGATTTAAAATGAGTTAAAGTTAACTCTATTTGAAAAATAACCTGCCTGAAACATTTTAACCTTAGTGCCACTGCTTTTCTAAATGAAAAGTTACAATTGCCTAGTATTTCTATACAATTCTGTATTGAAACTTGTGGAAGACAATCATAACTAGGTCAGCTTGATCTGATAACGGACTTGATTTTCTCTCCTATGATCTCAGGTCTTTTTGAAATCTCATTTTATAAGTAGGAGACATTATGAGAAGTTCACTTTTCCTTATATTATTAAAGGACATTTTATTTACAAAGGGTGATAATTGAGAAGAAAGATTTTAGCAACATCATGGGTATGGAAGTCAAGACCTGTTTCTCCTCTCCTGGTCATTTTGCTTCTCTAAACACACCATATACTTTAAGATAGTATTTCTCAGAAAAGTCCTATTGCTCACAATCATAGTGTTTGATTTAGAAACCAAAAAAAAACCCAAAAATCGCAAAATGTCGAAATTAATTTAAATAAGATTTTCTTTTTTGCTTTAAGGGCCACATCCTGTGATGCTCAGGGGTCACTCCTGACTATGCTCTCAGAAATCTCTCCTGACTTGGGGGATCATATGAGGTGCTGGGGATTCAACTGAGGCCTGTCCTGGGTCAGCTGCATGCAAGGCAAATGTTCTACCACTATGCTATCGCTCTGGCCTCAAGATTAATATTTATTAATTTACTAAATATTGAAGCAGGGCATGAAGAAAGTGTTATGGTACAAATACAAAAATGGTGTGATCCATGATAGGGACAGTGTAATGGTGATAAAAAATAAATAAAACTAGTTCTGAGTTATAGGTGTGGGCACATTTTGGAAAGCTTTAAATGTTAATATAAATCTTGTAGTCTGCAGAAGAGTCATAGGGGTTTGAGAAGAGGGAAAAATAATTGAATTAAAGTTTATGTTAACAAAATGAGTCTGGCTTGCTTATGTGAAATTGTCTGAAATAAGGTGAAATAGTTAGACAACTAGTCATCTGTTAAAGGAGGTAAGGTAAAATCTAATAATGTGGAGAAGCAATTAGATGATAATGGGCAGAGTGGGGAAATTAGATTAATATCATGAAGATAGAATTCATCGTGACTGGGCTATATGACTTGGAATACATTGAGTGGCTTGATAAATGCAAAAAAATATGACTGTGTGAATGAATATGGCTTCAAGAATAGGTCTGGTTGATGAGACACAGGAGAATGCTCTTATTGTAAAATAGATACTTAAGAATAGAAACTAGTTGTTCCAGATGATGAATGGATAGCCTCTTGGAAGTACAATGCTTTTAGGAGCTAATGTATATTATTCTCAGAGTCATGTTTTAGAATAATGAAGTTGGTAGGAGGAAGAGGATGAATTCAAGTGGGTAAATGCTTTAAGTTGTAGTTGGTGGGTCATTATTTTATTTTATTTTTTTAAATAATTTTTATTTTGACCAAAGTAGATTATGAATCATTCACAGTAGTATTTTAGGTACATCGTGACATTGAATCAGGGGCATTCCCACCATCAATGTTGTCCACCCTCCACCCCTGTTCCCAGCATGTATCCCATATCACCCCTTCTTTGCCCCCCACCCCCCAGGCTACTAGTATAAGTGGTCCCTTCTGTGTCTAGCTTGTTGTAGATTGCGTATCGATTCTATTGTAGTTGGCTTTGGATTTGGTGTTTAAGTCTGATCTTTTTTTTATTTCTACTCAATGTTTATATGCCTTTTTGGTCTTGGTGCCCTCCATTATTTCCCCCTCAATTTGTGAGGCCGAACAAGATGGTTCAAGTTATGTGGTTCTGTTTGATTGTAAGAAAAAAAGAGAAAAAGAAAAAAAATGGGGGGCAAAAATTCAAACAAGCATAAAATGGAAGGAGTCCTTTTAGAGACTATAAAAATCAGTTTAAGAAAAGAAAGGGGAAAGGAAGGAAAACAGAAATTAGAAGCTACAAAAGGACCAATATAAAATAGCATAATACATAGTTAGGAAGTAGTGGGTCAATATTAAATGAAGATGATATGGGATCACATAACTAAGTGGACGTGGTGGCTCATTACACAAACGCTCACTCACATTGAAATTTTAAGAACAATTTTCAGGGGCATAATATCTACATAATTTAATATAGAAGTCAGGTATCTCCAAGAAGAGTTGATCTTACTGGTCCTTTAGGTAAGGTAGCTCAGGAAAGGAGGGGAGAACACTACGGATTTTCACTGAACACCCCCCATTGTCAAAGGATAAAGACAAAAACGACACATATTGATAAAGAAATTTTAATAACGGGAAGGAAAGGATAACACTTTTCAGCTTACAGAACTTGAGTACAATTACCTGACATCAATTTTTTAAGAAAGAGAAGGAAATTTAATTGAATGCACAGTTAGACATCTATCAAAATGAATTTTCTTTAAAAAAAAAAAAAACCTCATATAACAATATCCCACTTCTCTCAGCATAATGATTTCTTACCAACAAAGGCTGTCAGTGTTTCCTAGAAGCAATATTGAAGCGACTTCTTGCTGGAAATTCAGCAAATGAACTTTTTCTGCTCCTAGAGTCTCTCTCCTCATTAGGCTAGTTTAGAAATGCGCCCGGGGCTCTGGGCCCTTCTTCTCTCTGACGGATGCTAAGAGTGGAGGAGCTAATGGACACTTTAACTGTTAGGGGGCTTTCGATTCAATCCCTTGCAGGTTGGCAGCTCATTCCAAGTCCTTTCAGAAAAGCTGCAATCATATGCACAAATATGATGTTTAAATGAGGGCTTGAAGGAAAAGAGTTTTGTGGATTGTTTTTGTTTTCCTCATGACTAAAGGAGATATTTGTTAAAAATTGGAAGTTTCTGGGTACAACGATAGGGACCTTACCCTGCATGCTGCTGACCCGGGTTTGCTCTCTGGCATCCCAAATGGTCCCCTGAGCACTTCCAGGAGTGATTCCTGAATACAGAGCCAGGAGTAACCCCTGAGCATTGCTGGGTGTGACCCCCAAATCAAGCAAACAAAAACTACACAATAAAAAGTAAATTAAAAGAAGTGTTGAAGAGGTAAAATCATCAGTAGGATGCTTACTTTGCAGGAGCCAACCTGGGAATGACCCAGGTTCTATCCCCGGTATCCTATAAGGCCCAAAGAGCCTGCCAGGAGCAATTTTTTGAGTTAGGAGTAAGCACTAAACGCTACAAGGTGTGGTCCCAAAATAAACAAACAAACAAACAAGAAAGGAAGCATTGAGAATATAGAGATAATGGAGATAGTGCAGCCAGCAAAAGTCTGACCAGGGTTTAATTCCTTGTATCCCATATGGTTCGCTGAGTTTGCTAGGAGTGATCTGAGCCCAGAACCAAAAATAACCTCTGAACACAGCCGGGTATGGCCCCCCCAAACACTAACAAATAGCAAGTGTTTCCTGAAGATTTCAAAAAATAGATTCATTCAAGTGTCCACCTCCATAAATTGTCCTTATACCATTTTATCTTGCAAGGAGCAAACAATAAAATGAAACTGTTAATCCAGTTCCAGCTTGACTGATAGCAATCTTTTGTTATATAGGACTGTGTAATATAATGTCATATAATATAATACAACCTGATTATATCATATTAAAATAAAATTTAAATAAAATGTCTTAAAATATTTTAAATTTCCAAGTGGAGACAAGTTGATAAATTTTTTTCTGAGTTTGAAATGTTTGCCTGAAAATGTTTATTTCTGAGAAAAGGTGTACTTAGCCGTTCTCCCCATTATCTCGATTTCTCTGGGTTCTCCTTTCCTCTGCTGTACTCTTCTTTCTTGCCATAATATCAGCAGCAATAAATTGGTCATGGATTGCTTTCTGATTCTCTGTCTCCTTTGATTTTCCATTTAGTGGGAAGACTGTGGGGTGTTATCTCATTTCTTTCACCTCTTATTTCTCCCCCAACAAGCTTGCCACTGAAGTTCTAACTTTTCCGGTTCTGAAATGCATTCTGAATCGAGAGGTTGTGTTTGGTTTGGGGAGCACAAGCATGATGTTTCAGATGATTTGAATTCAATAATTCACAAGTGTCTAGACATTCAAATGAGGTCAGAGGGAAAAAAAATCTATTCTTTGAAATTTATTTAGCAATTCGAGACATCGATTTGGAGAAAGTGTCTTCCATAGGCAACTGAGAGAGAAATTTGTTTTGGTTCTAAATATGAATCAAAGTGGCAAGGCCCAGACTGTATTAGCTTTCTAAATGTAAGCTCTTTTTGAAATCTATAAAGATGCTCCCATGAATTTGGCTGGTGCTGAAGCGTCAAGGCACAATTTATCCAAAATGACTGCATTGCTGGAAACCAAGAGCTGAATGTAAAGAAGTACTGCTTGCAGAGGCCTTTCGAGTTCAAAATTCAATTTTGATGAGGAGTTTTGCTCCGCAATGCTACCTCATGATTTCTTCAAGTCTATTAGGTCTTTTTTTATTTCTTAGAAAATATGTGATGTATTTTCTATAATGGTCCTGGGATTTGATGGTCTAAGATGCAATTCATATGTCTTCCAGAATAGTCTATGAACCAAGAGCTTCCGAGTCTGTGACAATCTAAGTGGGGCTGCTCTGGCAGTAGCCTGCTCATTGTTAACTTGGATGGCATGACCTAACATAATGTGACACATACTAGAAGAAGTAATGTGACAAAGTGGATCAAGCAGGCAAAGCTGCACATGAGAAATGTGTCATCTTATCTGAAACCCATCCTGCTGTTAGCAGATCTACTACCTCAAAGGGCACGTCACTTGTGTTCTTATCCGTCAAGTATTCTGATAACAAAGGAGTCATGTACTAGCAACTTCTCTTAGAGACAAGGAAGTAAGTGGTATCCAGGCAGTGACAAAGACAATCTGAGAGCTACAGTGTTCCAGATTTCAGACAGAGGAAGAGTCGTTAGGCAGTAAACATCAAGAAGACTCATCTATTGACTATCCATCTAGGAATCTGTGTGTGAACTCTGCTCAGAACACTCATGTACTTACAAAAGGAATGGTGGAATAGATGCTATTGAGGAAGTTTTGTTTGTCTTACTAAGTCTTCAATGCAGAGTTGTTCGCAACTTTGGCCAACTTTGTATTTGTCTTCAATTAATAGTTTATGAAGGCAGATTTATCATAGGAAAAGATGGAGAAACATGTCAACAAATGGTTTGGAAAGGTTAGAGGAAGCAACAGAAAAATGGTAGTAATATCTAGCAATAAGAAAGGTAGAAGGAGTTGGATTTCTTTTCCTTCCAGGTCTAGAAAAGGAAAAGTATGAACAGGAATAAATTCCTCGTTCCAACTGACTGATGCCATAGAAACTTAAAATTATATCTATCTGCCTGTGTTTTTTATCTGAGTTCTATTACTGGAGCTCAGATACAGAATCCATATGAAATGGGAGCAAAAACTATTTACAGTCTTCCAACCCCTAGAATGCAAAGGAAAAAGAGAAGTAAGGTGCAGTGAGAATGGAATTTAGGGCAAGAAGACAATGTCTAGATAGTCCAGAAGACAATATCTAGATAGTCTGTTTTTGTGATTATAATAAGAAGTAAACAAAGTAAAGACAATCATACAATAGACAGTGCTATGCACTGTAGGTATCAGATTTTGTCTGGTATTGTCTTGAGGAACACTAATTCCTGATCCCTATTTTAATTATTGGGATATTACAGATAAAATATTATCTCAGATGTGATATATTTAGTTGCAGTTCACATCAATTTCTGTAATATAGCTTAGACTTTAATCCTATTTGCTGAAGGTTTTTGTAAATAATTTGAGCACTATAGTACTCAAAGCTTGGAGTGGATTTGAAATAATGGGTTAGATAGGATGTTTGGCTATTTATATTTACTCTCATCAATTGAGCTACAATAAATATTTGATGCTTAAAATTAAAGATTGACCCTAATAATCATGATAGAAAGATACCTGTTTAATGTGTACTACAAATCTAATAGAATACCACATTGTTATTTAACAAAGCAAAACATCTTTTATAAAAAGCTATAGAAAATTTTATTGTATTTTCTCAAAAATTATTTTCTACAGCAAGCTTTTTAAGATGGCACAAAAATGGCTCATTATATTGATCATGACTGGGGAAATGAGGTGTTCCACTTAGCTGTTTTTCCTCATAAGCAAAGACTACCTTTTTAATTTACTTTTAATTATTGCAATATTTTAAGAGTAACATTTATTGTTTTTCTGCATACAAAATTAATATCTGATTGAGGAGTTGGATCAAGCCTGCACACTGAGGTCATTTTTCTACTTCTGTTTCCACTGAAAGTTAACCTAAATGGCAGAAATAGTATTAAGAAAGAATAATTTTGTATAATCACTAGGGAAAAAAAGGTTTCAAAGAGTACACTCTTAGGAAATCCTAGAAGAAATAGTATTGTTTGGGTATATTTTCAGAGGATTAGAAAATAGAAAATTGCCAAATAATAAGAATACCCTTTTCATGCAAGTGTAAGAGAATATACAAAATTATTTATCATTTGCAAAATTGGAGACATCTATAGTACAAGAAATCCTTTCAATGAGGATTACTTGGCAAGCTGAATACCTTCAGCTCTTCTAATTATATATTTTGTTTATTTTGTATATATGCTTTAGCTGAGAAAGAATTTAACGTTTGCAGAGGGTTTTTATTCTACTTCTTAAACTAAATATATTAAATTGAATATCTGTAAAATAAAAATACTGTAAATTCAGTTATATGTTTTAATATACTTTTATTTTTGTTCTTGGACCACAAACAGCAATGCTCAGGAATATTTTGTGAACTTGCACTCAGAAATCACTATTGGCACAGCTCAGGGAAACAGATGGGGTGTTGGGAATGGAACCCAGTTCCCAGTAGCATGTTAGGCAAGCACACCTTTCACTGTACTATCTCTATTGCCCCCATCATATTTTATTAAATCTACATATTTTAGCCATTTGATTGGAAGAGATAAATATTGATAAATATTTTACAATGCATGGTTGAGTAAAAATCATTAATTTGACTAAAACTTTGCAACTTGTCTAACTTCTAAGATGAAGTGTTAGGAGACAAGCATAATTTCTTATTAAATTTCACTGATCTAGTATTTCTGCTGGAAACAATTCTTGCCATATGTCTTTTGTTTATTGATTTGTTATGTATATTTTTATAATTTGTGATTTACTGAGGAAGACTAAGGAATTTTGGGGGGATATTTTGACATAAAAATTCCAAATTGAGCCAGGAGTTAGCTCAAAGGACTGGCTATATCTTTATGCACATGTCTCTGAATTTGATGCCGACACCGTATGACTCCTTAGCAACAGGATCTACTCCTGATAGACCTGAGCTCCACTATGCCCAAACACTCAACTGCAAACCCCCTACTATAATATTCAGACTGGACAGGCTCAATATGTTCAGAAGTAAATTCTGGTTCCTTATTATTGCTTTGGGGACACCCCAAAATGTACAAATTTTAAATCATTATGGTATATCACTATACTTGTCATTTAAGGGTTGACTATTATTTCAGCGATTAGCTATTGTTTTTACTTGGAATTGATATTCTGAATAAATAAACATGTTGAGATGCAAGGCATCCTCTTAGGATATGAAACGGAATATTTAAAAGGTAGAGGATAGAGCATTCAAAAACAAAATATCCCTGGGATCTTAATCATGTATGTTTCCCAAGAGTAGGTTATAGACATATATAATTGATCACAAGTCCACTGATTTCAGAATTGATCAAGCCACAATAAAATTGAGTAAAAGAATATATAAGTTTTGATATAAAATATTTTCCCTAACTATGCTTGAATTTAGGATGAATATATTTCATCATGGAATCTGTTAAATGTTTTACCAGTAATCTACATTGGGGGATCATTGAAATTTAGCATTTCTTGCTCATTTATACAGGATTTTTAAATTAGATAAGGGTACAAAGGCATCATCTTCTCCTAAAATACAAGATAGAGGGAACCAGAGTGATAGTACAGTTATAGGGCACTTGTTTTGCATACCCAGGTTTGATCCTAGACACGTTCGAAAGTCCCTTTAGCTCACGAGGGGTGATCATGAGTGCTCAGCCAGGAGTAAGCACGGAACATCAACAGGTGTGACCTCAAAACCAAAAAGAGACACAGAAATAAAGATAGAATTACCTTCATTGTGGTAAACTAAAACTTCATTCTTTACCTTAGAGCCTTATTACACTTTCAATGGATCTGTCCTTGATCAAACAGCAAAGTGGTGCAGAATTTAATGCAAGTCTATTTGTTGCTAAAGATCCAGCTTCTTTAAAAACATAAAATAACATAGCTAAAAAATCATCATATTTAGTAATATAAAACAACACATTTAAAGAAATCCCCTTTCTCTTTTTAAAAATTGTTTTCATTGGAGCATACCTAGCACAGCTGCAATATAACATAAATCATTTTTCCAAGAATAAATAAGTTGTGACTTACAGTGGATCCTGAAATTTAGAAACAGGTTGGGTAGCCAGAATTACAAATGTGGACATATTAAAGAAAAAGAGCAGTTGGAGATCAATTCAAGAAAGCAAGATATCACATTCTGGAAGACATCACTTTCCTAAAATTGTGGTACCTTACGTAAAGAAGCAATGCCAAATAAGGCAACAGTAGTGAAGAAATTGTTTCTCAAGATCTTATGCACCCAAATGAAGAAATTGCTCTCAAGTTCAAGAGAAACATCCTTTTCATGCTTCATAGGAGTTGTGTCATTAAATTGACTAATTTTTGTCATTTATATATATATATATATATATGTGTGTGTGTGTGTGTGTGTGTGTGTGTGTGTGTTTTGTAGCTAAGAATGAAAGAAATTATATTGTGGGACTATAGAAATAGTACAAAGGATAGTGTGCTTGTCTTGTATATGGTATTGAATCACTGACACTCTATATGGTCCTCTAAGCTCTGTCCTGAGTGATCCCTGAGCACAGAGCTACAGAGCAGTTGGTAAGGTCCACTTATCCAAAAAGTGATAATGCAAGTTAAGATAATTCTATGATTGAACATAAATGTATGTCTATTAATGGTAACATTTAAGGAAATTAATAAAGAAGTAGTTGAATACATTATGAAATTGTATTTATGACTGAGTTATATACCCATATTATTATTATTACGTTTTTGTAAGTTAAAGAAATGTAGATTCTTATTTTCAGAGTAAAATGGCCTTTAAATTTTTTATATACTTTAAATGAAGATTGGTTATAAGTTACTCAGGAGATAGTATTCAGTAGATAATTTATTATTAGACACAGATTTTAGACTAATATAAGTAAGGGTGACATTTTATCCATCACAGAATAATTGATTACAAGGTAACTGATCAAATGCTAACTACACTTCATTCAGTTGAATGAAATGGGATCGTCAAGTACTATGGAGGAAAACAATAGTTGAAGCAATGGAACTAAATGTAGATAAGATAGTTAAGTATTACATAAATATTAGAGACCTGGTAAGGTAGGGTAGGCCAGGTAGTGAAAGTTTAATTTCTATTAAGCTGTGAATATGGAGATATAGATTGCTCATTCAGAAATTTCTCAATCAGAATTGCCAGTATGGACAACTGATCAACCTGCTTTCCCTGATGCTAAAGCTCTTTAGAACTGGGCTGGGTTATGATGATACATATCAGAATTGAATTTTCAATTTCAACCCTCCAACTGAGAGTTACATAAATATGTATATTATATATCTTATATATCTTTATATATATCTCTTGTGTAAAAAATGAATGCTTTGGTTAAATGACTTATTTTTGTAGTTACTTATGATATTGAGAAAACCATAATAGGTTGTTGTTGTTGGTGGTGGTGGTGGTGGTGCTGATGGTAGTGATGTGTGTGTGTGTATTTGGTTTTCATTAGGCTGTTGTTTTATATTTGAAGATGGATTATGTTCATTTTTTTCTCACTTGATCAAAATTTACAACTCATACCTCAACAGAACAGGGTTATTTTAAATCACATCACTGCAGAGCAAAACAACTAGAAAAAAAATAATATTTTTTAATTTTAAAAGTGTTGGTATTTTTGGTTTCTGCTTACTGTTTCTTTTTTTTATTATTAATTTGGTGGATAATGTGTTAACAAGATCCCCTTCAGGCTATTTGTAAATAGTTTAATATTCTTTGTCCAGATTTTGAATTTCTCATAATAAATGACTTTTGCATATTTTAAAAAATTGTGGAATATGCTATTGTTTATGTATTTTTAAATTTAACATAATGAGTACACT
>PVKC010048638.1:0-10893 GCA_004027635.1 Crocidura indochinensis | reverse complement strand
GTGTGTCTGTGTGTGTGTCTGTGTGTGTTTCCTAAAAGCACATTAAAAAAGAAAGCAGATATAGCTCTACAGCCCTTCTCCTATTATTTATTTCTTGACTTAAGAGAGAAGAAATCAAATGGAAACATATACCAACGATTCTTCTGAATGACTTGGGGTCATGCGCCACTCAAGGGGAGATTTGGAATGTGTCAATGGCAGTCATCACCTTAGTACCTAGAGTGAGTCTTGCCCAAAATAGGCATTCAAATAATTGATTACCTAAAATGAATTCTTTCAGGTTAAGTCTGGAAGACAAGATATTTGAACAAAACACCACAATTGCAGCATAGTAAGGCAATGGAAAAGCTACGAAATGAAGGTATTCATCTATACTTTTTAAAAGCAAATAAGAAACAAAACTTAAAGGAGCCTATGCACAAAGTAGAATAAGGAAAGCCTATTCAACAAATGGTACTGAGAAAACTTGTGAAAGGTAAAACTGAACCTCTATCTCATAACATACACAAAAAATTAATTTAATGTTCATCTAAAGCCTAAAAATCAGAACAGAAACAATAAAATACCCTGAGGAAAACAGAACTCTGTAGGCTCTGAATTTCAAAGGAGTCTTCAATGGCCTTCCAGTTGTAAAGACAATAAAAACAGAAATAATAAGCTGGAGTTGAAAGTTTCTGTATGACTAAAGAAATGGGTTAAAAGATACCCACAAGACTAGGAGAAGATAATTATTCATAGCACTTCAGATAAACTATAAACATCCAAAATATATAAAGCACTTAAAAAGCTCAGCAACAACAGCAGAAACTCACTAATCCTATAAAAACATAAGGAGAAATAAAGGCACTTTCTTGAAGAAAACATACAGATGGCAAATAAATATCTATAAATGTTCAATATCACTTAGTATTAGGGAAACCCAAAATAAAATGACAATGAATGAAATGGCATATATATTTTTTAAAAACCCTGAAAACAAGTGTTTGTGGGAATATGGCAAAAAGAAGTTCTCATTTACTGTTGGCAAGACTGTCAGCTGGTCCAATCCTTATGGAAAACATGGAGATTTTTTTTTCCCAAAAAGTAAAAATGAAGCTCCCATAAGTACCTTCCCAGAAAATACAAAAACATTCATTTGAAAGGATACATGCACATCTATGTTCACTGCAGCTCTCAGTACAATAACTATGATATGGAAGCAATCCAGCAACAGATAAAAGGAAAAAGTTGTGCTAGATGTACACAATGGGATGCTTGGTACCCACCTAGCATTTTAGGTACTCACATAAAAAAATACGCAGTTTGTGTCAACTTGGATGGGATTGAAAAGTATCATCCTGAGCAAAATAAGCCAGAGTCAGAGGAACAATTGCAGGGTATACTCATTCAGTGTATATTAGAAATAAATCAACAGTATGAACAAAACAACCAGTAATATGTCTTGGATACTAAAATACATATCTGAGGGTGCTAGATCTGGAGTGGGCAGTAGGAAGAGTTAGAGGCGGGGATTAAAGGGGTTGACTGTATGAAACACAGGAATATAGGTGGAGGCTGTGAAGCCCCTGGGTGGTGGTAAGAGAACAATGTAGACCAACACCTTAAGTGTCAATCATCAATTAATTGGAGGATGGTTGTGGGGTAAAGAAAGTCAAACTCAAGGTGGAAATCATGATCACTTCTGTGACAATCTGTGCATTTACCTTGTGCATCTTTACCAAAAAATTTAACACTATTATATACCATATTACCATATCATATTATCTGTAATAAAAAGGAGTAAGGGGTCAGAGCAGTGGCACAAGCAGTAAGGCAACTGCCTTGCTCACACTAGCCTAGGTCAGACTATAAATTCGATCCCCCGATGTCCCATATAGTCCCCCAAGCCCAGAGCAATTTCTGAGAGCATAGCCAGGAGTAACCCCTGAGCATCACCAGATGTGGTCCAAAACACGCCCCCAGAGAAAAAATAAATAAAAAAGGAGTAAGAAGGAATAAAAAATAATAAAATAAAAAATTTCAAAGAGCTTTCTAGAAGAAAAATTGTGCAATTAATCATTTGAAATATTTATAAACTAAAGATTATATGAATTTTCATTTTATACAAAATCAAGATTTAATTTTTCCCATCTAGTTCCGTAAAGCATAGTCAGTAAGTATAGTCAGACTGAATAAGGATGAGAGTCATAATTCACAAGTTCCCTGGGCCAAAGACTACACTTAAAAATTAACAATTCGGGGTCAGGTGGTGGAGCTGGAGGTAAGGTGCCTGCCTTACCGCGCTAGCCTTGGACAGACCGCGGTGGTTCGATCCTCCGTGCCCCATATGGTCCCCCAGGCCAGGGGCGACTTCTGAGCGCATAGCCAGGAGTAACTCCTGAGCGTCACTGGTGTGGCCCAAAAACCAAAAAAAAAAAAAAAAAATTAACAATTCGTTGTATAAAATAAAATGTAAATAGGTTACAGAATTCATATTGTATGATTAGTTTCATGCCAGTTCTTTTAATGAATGTAATATTACATCTATGCACCAAAGTTCAAGCACAAATTTTGCTCTTGCTGGCAAAGGCCTATAAGAAAACAAATCATACCTATCTTTCAGTTGCTGCTTCTTCTGCTTTCTTCTTTCTTCCATCTCCTTCACTTTGTCTTCCATCTCCTCCACTTACTCTTCCTCTTTCTCCTTCTTTGTCTTCATCTTAGTCTTCTTATATTGAACAACATGGAATACAATTATTTTACCCTTGAACTACATCCCTAGTCCTCCAATTGCATTTTGAAAAAAAAAGTAGATAACATATTTAAGGATCATTTTTGGAACTGTGATTTTACTATTTTGAAGGTCTAAACTTGGGTTCATCTTTTGAAAGTATAAGAAAATTGATTTGCCTTTTAACCATTCACTTTGTTGTTATTTTTTGTTTTGGGCCACTCCCTGGGCACACTCAGGGGTTACTCCTGGGTCTGCACTCAGAAATAGCTCCTGGCAGGCTCTGGGAACCAAATAGGATGCCAGGAATCGAACCCTGGCCCTTCCTGGGTCTCCGAATGCAAGGCATGCCCCTTACCGCAGTGATATCATTCTGGCCCTAAATCATCCCACTTCTTTGCATGAAATAATTAAAGCTTCCATTAAACAGTAGCTTTAATTAAAGTGAATATAGTTCTATAGAAATGTACTTTTGTCTTTAGAAACATTAGAAAATATTAGTGGTAATATTAGCTGGGAAGGGAAATTGAATTTAAAAATCTAAGGACAGTTACAAAAACTCTTATCCAGTTATTAATTAATGGCTTTTTTAAAAAAAATAATGTTCTCTCTTGATCACTAAATCTCTCTCCACATAACAACTTCAAATCATAAATTCTTGGATAGTACTAAGGAAAGTGACATAAATAAGGATTAACTTGAAAATTAAAAGCAGAAGTTCTCATTTAGTAACTAACATTTTAGAATACAGGAAAATATTCCCTGTAACTATATTTTTCCTTGAAATTTTTGAAAAAAAAAGAGTTGTTTTTATGATTATGAAATGGTTTGCATAATACAATAAATCACTGAAATCAATTTTTAGTTTTAAAAAATATTTGTATATGGGTACACAATACATAGCACATTGTTCTCAAGTACTGATGATCTTGACTCACAAACCAATACAACTTTAAGGCAGTAATTGAGTACAAAATAGAAAATTATGTTTTAGACTTGAGGTTTTTGGTATTTACTGACAAGAAAGCACAAAAATAAAATGATTGTTTGACCCATAATTAAGTTTACTTTTTTTAAAAAGAACAATTACTATAAAAATTTTAGTGCATGGTGTTGAGAAAAACAGGCAAACAATTTTCTGAAGACTTTTCTTCATTAAAAAAAGGTTAGCTTTGACTCATTAGTCCCCTGTGATCAGAAATATATTCTTAGTACATGGCTTTTGAATCCTATTACTATAGAAGCAAAATGTTTGTATACATAGATGAAAGGATTCCTTTGAAATAAAGATTGAGCGACTTCAACTTTCTAGGATAGAGGCTAGGCATCAGAAAGGAGCCATCTTGTTGAGATTATCTGTATGTAGAAAGAACTAGAAGAATAGAAGGTGGCAAGATAGGACCAATATTTTCGGGGGGGGGCACACCCGATGACACTCAGGCATTACTCCTGTCTATGTGCTCAGAAATTGCTCCTGGTTTGGGGGACCATATGGGATGCCGGGGAATCGCACCACAATTCATCCTAGGTTAGTGTGTGCAAGGCAAATGTCCTACCACTTGTGCCACCACTTTGGCCCAAGATAGGACCATTATTGAGACAAGGAACATACCCAGCAAGACAACTAAAAAGAAGACAGTATTATTTGTCTTTATATTTATTGTGCCTTGCCTAGAATCATCATTTCATGGGGTGTGATATTTTAGACATTTCTGACAAAGGGTTAATCTACCATTTCCTACTTTTTCTAAAATAAAATTTTTGTCACAAGTTGACTTCAAATGAGAAATAAATATTATGACTAGAACGTGAAAGAGACATTTTTTAATTATTCAGTTTCATTCACTCGTGTATATAAAATATGAAGGAGTAAGAGATGCAAATACAAATGGTATGGAGTAACTGCAAAAAAAAAAAAAAAAAAAAAGAATGCCTCAAGTCTTTAGTGCTGCAAGCAATAAATAAACATACTTGACCAACAACCCCAGCTATTGTATTCCTAAATACACTACCTTTTTGATGCTAAGGTTTTTCCTTCCATGGGTTGGCCTCAGGCAGTGACTAAGTTAGGCCAGGTTCCAAAGACAGCTCTCTCTATCCTAGAAGACAAAGAGGCCTCCAAGTGAGCTCACTCTAATGACCTCGTTTAACCTTAATGGCCTCTTAAAAGGCCTCATTTTTATTTATAAAAAAATCAGTTACATAAGGCATTTATAGCATATAAACTCAGGAGAGTATAGTCTAGAGTATAGTCTATAAGTATAATAAACTCAATGTTTTAAACTGAGCAATCAAGAGAATATTTCCCTGTATCTGCCTTCTGGAACCTTCTACCTTCTTCTGTACTCATACATATATCCTCCAGATTTTCTCCTTTTCTTTTCTTGACTGTTTTTAGAAGTTGCAATCTCAAGATTTCTCTCATTTCTAATAATCATAACTTGAATCGTTAAAACTTGGGCCTTGAACTCCATTCCATTTCTACACCACTTTTTCTATGTATGACCATTAAGTCTTATAGTTTCAACCCACACATACACAGAAAATTCTCCTTTTGATATCTGTAAAAGTTAATTGCTAATTTCATCTTTATATACTTTTTTCCACTACCTAAAAGACAAAAGGTTTTTTTGGGGGAAAGGGACACACCTGGTGACGCTCAGGGGTTACTCCTGGCTCTGCGCTCAGAAATTGCTCATGGCTTGGGGGACCATATGGAAGACAGAGATCAAACCTTGGTCTGTCCTAGGTCAGCCACATGCAAGACAAATGCCCTACCGCTACACCACTGCTCTGACCTCAAAGATAACAGATTTTGGGAGAAACTGTATTATCCTCATTCTGGATGTTGCTATCAAACAGGGGCTCTCTATAAATGAATTATAAAAATTTCAATAAATGTTGGGCACTTTCTCTTTCAAGACACAGGCTTCATACTAGAATAAACCTGACTAGAATAAAGCCAACACCCATCAACTACCCATTCCAGGGTCTCAGGTGTTTCATTAAAGTTTGAAGGCTACATTTTTTAAATTTTTTTAAACTTTATTCATTTATTGGTTGATTGATTCATTTCTGGGCTGCACCCTGAGGTGCTCAGGAGTTACTTTTGGCTCTGCACTCAGAAATCACCCATGGCAGGTTGGACCATATGGGATGTTGGGAATCCAACTGGGTCCCGCCCAGGTAAGCCACATGCAAAGCAAACGTCTTATTGCTGTGTTATCGGGTGGCAGGAGTTTCATGTTCATAATGCTCAAGAGCTTGTGCATACATTTATGAATCCTGATCTTAGTGACGACTTCTCCAGCAAGGTCATGGTGGACTAAATAAAACAGGAATGAAACTCTTTTTTTTTTTTTTTTTTTTTTTGGTTTTTGGGTCACACCCGGTAGCGCTCAGGGGTTACTCCTGGCTCCATGCTCAGAAATTGCTCCTGGCAGGCACGGGAGAATGAAACTCTTTACTGTAGCTATCTCCTCCTACTCTGTGTCCTCTCCCAGCTAGAGACCACACTCTGAAATGCACTTGCCCTATAAAATGGTCTCTTGTTGCCTGTACCATCATATCCAAGGGAGAAATTTCCAAAGTATAATCAGATGAAATTTTGCAATTTTACAGAGCTGACCCTCATGTGTAGCTAACTTCTCATGACATCAAGGCATTAGGGAAAGGGGTGAATTCTTAGACATGGGGTACACACCAATAATTTTTAGAAGTTAACTGTAAACTTAGAACCATTTGCATATTTTGTGTCTGTTAGTTAATGGTTAAATAATCTGATATGGGGCCCGGGAGATAGCATGGAGGTAAGGCGTTTGCCTTTCATGCAAAAGGTCATCAGTTCGAATCCCGGTGCCCCATATGGTCCCCCGTGCCTGCCAGGAGCAATTTCTGAGCATGGAGCCAGGAGTAACCCCTGAGCACTGCCGGGTGTGACCCAAAAACCAAAAAAAAAAAAAAATCTGATATTATTATCCTATACTATCAAAGTAGAAATCTACTTCTTATAATTAATTTAAACATTTCAGTTGTGAGGCTATTGCAAACAATGTTTGTTGGTTTTTTTTATTATGTTTTTGTTTTGGGGGAGACAGCCAGCGGTGCTCAGAGGTTACTCCTGGTTCTGTGCTCAGGGGTCATTCTAGCAGTGCTTGGAGGACCATAGGGATTCCAGGGATAGAACCTAGGTTGGCTGCATGCAAGGAAAATGTCCTACCCATTGTGATATCTCGTCCACCCTTATTGCTAATGATTTTAAGATACTGCAATGCTCTATTCTAGGTATATCTACAGATCTTAGGATAAAGCACAAGTGAACTAATTATTAAGCTATAAATTATTAAAATTAAGATATAAATTAATAATTACAAATAAAGAGACAACATAAAATCATTCATAAAGAATAGAAATATTAAATAGCAATTCTTATTCTCATGTGATGTATAAAAGCAGGCAGAGGGAAGTCAGAAAGTTCCAAAATAAAGTTCTCAGACCTTGTCAGTGGAAATACCTATGTTGTACTCATACCGCTCAGGATGACCCCAGCATCTTAATTCACAACCTTAAAACAGTCCCTGGCATATGTTCCCTGAGGCATTCTAACCCTACTTTTAAGTTTCGGTATGCATAGTTGGTCATTCAAATCAGGAACAATTTAATAAAATGTATTTCATGTTTAACCTGAAGTAAATGGGTCTGAATGGTAAAGATATTACAATTTGCAACTGAACTTTGCTAAAGGACAATTTATTTATCAACACCAAATAGCTAACACAGATATGTTTATTATATTCTTTCAGAGGACAGAAATCAAAACAGTTCCAGCAGACATTAACTAATTTTTATTAGTTTTTTAAAAAATCTAATTACTATATCCAATCCAATAACTATTACTACTATTATTGTGCTATTGTTTTAGTTTTTCTCTCCCTTTCCTTTATTGTTATTATTGCTGTAATTCTCTGGGATCTTACCTATCTTAGCTGTGGTATTCCTCCAATTCACTGTGCTGCTCACTGAAGGTTACACAGTTGCATTTCTAGAATAATAGACCAAGCTACAATGGGGAAGAGATTACATATTTAATTACAGCCTCAGAAAGAGCAAATAGCAGAGTCCCAGGATGCAACTGGGTTGTACTAAGAATTCAAATTATGGTCTTTGGCAAGGAAGGTTCTTTTCGTTGTTGTTATTGTTGTTGCATCTTTTTTCTTATTTAATGCACTGCTTTTTGTTTTATTTTGTTTTGTTTCCAAACTCAATGATACTTTGAGGTTACTTTTGACGCTTCCTTGAATCACTCATGGCAGTGCTTCTGAGTCCCTTTGGAATATCAGGAACTGAACCCAAGTCATCACTGTACTATTGCTCCATCCTGAATCTTTTGTGTTTTGGTCCCATTTGGGTTTCTTTGGTTTAGGTTTTGAGGTAGTTGTTATTGTTTATTTCTCTATTTTTTCTAATAAGCTTAATTTTATTGAAAGAAAAACTTTTAAAGTCTCCATTTCAGTCACTTTCTCTTTTTGTGTCAACTGGGTCCTCACTGAGTTCTAACCTAATCTTATCTAAAACTTTCAGATAATAAGGATTTCAGCACATAGACCAAATCCATAAAATATGCTTTAATCATCATAATAGTCTCATTTTTCTGTGCTATATTGAATAACTGGACAAGGGAATCCAGTGTAGTAAAGGAGGAATGCTTAAGTCAGTCTTGAACCCAGAGTATAGGGAGAAGAAGGACAGAAGAGAAAATTTATTAGTAAAATGAGCAAAGTTAATAAAGTAGTTGCAGGGACTGTGGACTTCAGGTGTATCAGTATGGTGACACAGAGTCAATGGCACTGAAAACATAAAATCTAAAGTTCAACAAACAACTTTAGAATGTGACTGTCAAAGTGGAAGACTGAAAGGGTGGGAAGGATCATAGGTACTTGAGTGGAGAGAAGTTGACATGGGTGGTGGGATTTGTGCTAGAAAGGTGTATGTCTAAAAACTAACTTAATAACTTAGTAGAAAACTATTTTTAATAAAATAATTATTATAAAAAGAATGAAGAAGTAAATAGTTCATATCATTTATCTTGAAAGAAAAAAATAAAAGGAACACCTTCCCCTATTGCAAGAGGAATGTATTATAGTAAAATAAAGATAAATTTTCTTGGAGTAATTTGCTTTTTCTCCCTAGTTCCTTTCCTTAGAAAATGCCTGTGAGTGCTTGCTATATGCTTTCATTGAATTAAAATGGAACTCAGAGAACTAAATATTTCCAAGAGAAGGCAATGAGAGTAGGGTGAAAAAATGAACTTATTTCATCTGAGCTTACAATAAGGCAACAAAAGAAAACTAAAAAGTGGTCATTTTTGGCTTGGAAAACATTAGAGCACTAAAAAAAATCAACTTGTGTTCATCTCTAATTTTCTTTTTATTAATTAAATAGTACTTGATTTATAAAAAATTTATATGAGTTATTTTAGAGAGGTATAATGAATAAAAATAAAGGGAAAAAAAGATTAACTGCCACACATAAAATAACCAGCTCTTACAAAAGTTGATGGCCAATTTTTACAGCTGGATTTTTATAAACTTTTTAAAGAGTTGGGCAACAGACTGGTTTATGATGTTACCATGGCAGTTTTTTTGACAAAATATTATTATACTGAAGCAGATGGGGAGACAGGCAGAGTGGTTGGAACAAGTATGAAGGAATTTAAGACCCCCACTAAATATTTCAGCAAAGAATGTCTCACTGAACTGTCACTGGATTTAATTAGCTGCAGAGTAAAAGGTGAAGGGTTAATCCAAGGTCATGTAGGAGAATATGAAGTCTGTGATACATGCAGTATTTTATATTTGTTGAATGCCACAGTGTAGTCTACTAAACTAGTCAAGTAGCATGGTACTTGCAAAGAACAGGCACTGTTTCATTAAGTCACTTTGACATGATGGTGTCCAATTGTACCATTTCCATATGTGTTTTTCCAATATTCTTTCTGTTGATCCAGTAAATTCTTCTGAAATGTGCAAAGTGTCAAGTAAATTTCTAAAAACATTGGTTTTCAAAGAGAAATATTCTTTATTAAGCACAGTTAAAAACAATTGAATCTGGTTTGAATAGTGTTTGGTCTATAGTTGCCTATTTACACTGCCTCAAAGAGCTTTTTATTCTTATTCAGAGAAAAAAATGTTTTTCCCACATCCTCCATAATAAGCTTGTTTGCTTGAGAACACATCCTGAAATTCTATCTATAATAAGGGAAGATTTGAGAAGCATACCGAATGCTTCAAGCATTGGTTAAATGAGTAGACAAATTCTCCTTAAGCCTCTTCTCTGGACCAGGCATTAAGAGTCTGTCTATGAGAGAAAAGTGTCCTTGTCGTTCGATAGCTTCATAAATTGTGACCAGAGATTTGCATCTCTTTAGAGAAAATGTCCTAAAACAGACACTATACCATTTTATGAATCCAAAACACAATGAATTAGCTACCCTGCAACAGATCCTGTTACAGAAACCCAACAATTACTGTATGAATGAAAAAAATTAATAGACCTCTACTTTCTAGTATTTGATTCAATTTTTGTGCAAATGCACCATAGTACTTATCAATTAAATTTCTCACCTAAACTTTTATGCAATAAAAAGACATTGTTACTTTTTTCATTTTTTTAGGATATCTACTGATAGAACTATATATCTATCATCAGAAAGGAATTTTTATCTTCTTGAATAATGTGTAGAAGAAATGTAATGTGGAGAAGAAATATCTATCTACCACTAATGTAACAGGAAAACAAAATGAAAATCAACCAATGTCAAGGGACTGTAAATTTCCAAATGTGTTCTGGGTAATGTTAAGGTGAAAAGACAACATGAATCAATATCAAACAGGGTTATCAGAATAGACACAGACATCAATCTAAGCCAAGTTACACTTACGTAAGAGCCAAGGGACATTAGCTTTAGAATAAAGTGCTGGGAAATTTTAAACACACTGATATCTTTGGAAGTCATTATCGAAGGAGTTGAATTGAGCAATGGGCTTAAGAAAGGGTGGCAAAAGATTAGGCATAAGCTGGGCAAATACCGAAGCCTGTGCCTGCTGCATTTATAGGGTTGACCTTGGAGATTATGGATCTGACAGCTGTAAACTTGAGCAGTTGAGTTGTGGAAATTAGATACT
>PVKC010048637.1:0-10865 GCA_004027635.1 Crocidura indochinensis | reverse complement strand
AGAAAGAAGAAAGAAAGAAAGAAAGAAAGAAAGAAAGAAAGAAAGAAAGAAAGAAAGAAAGAAAGAAAGAAAGAAAGAAAGAAAGAAAGAAAGAAAGAAAGAAAGAAAGAAAGAAAGAAAGAAGAAAGAGAGAAAGAAAGGGAAGGAAGAACGGGAAGGAAGAAAGAGAAAAGAGACAAAGAAAGAGAGAAAGGGAAGGAAGAAAGGAAGGAAGGATGGAAGGAGGAAGGAAGGAGGAGGGAAGGAAGAAAGAAGAAAAGCAGAAATAAAGACAAAAGAAAGATGAAAGAAAGGAAGAAAGAAAAAAAGAAGAAAGAAACAAAGAAAGGAGAAAGAAAGTAAGGAAAAAGAAAGAAAGAAGGATGTACAGAGGAAAGGAAGGATCTAATGAAGGAAGGAGAGGAAGGAGGGAGGGAGGGAGGGAGGGAGAAAAATGAAGGGAGTTTCCCAAGTGCCAGTGTTGTCAAACTCTACTTTCTTTTTTTTTTTAATATTTTATTTAAACACCTTGATTACATACATGATTGTGTTTGGATTTCAGTCATGCAAAGAACACCACCCATCACCAGTGCAACGTTCCCATCACCATTGTCCCAAATCTCCCTCTTCCCCACCCATCCCTGCCTGTACTCTTGTATCTACACTTTTGAGCACGGAATATTATATCATTTTTGTGGTTTTCACTTTAAAAATTTTTAATTATCTTCAAATTTACTTTATTTCACATTTGTTGGACTCATTTTTCATGTAACCTTTGAAATATATTAGTGCAGAATTATCCATGTTAATGAGTTTCAAATTAAAAAAAATTAAAAGAAAGTATGCCAAACTGATGATAGGCAAAATGAAAAAGTTTTAAGTTTTTTGTTTGTTTTGTTTGAGGGCCAAATCTAACTTTGCTTAAGACTTAACTCCTTTGGCTGAAGTGATAGCACAGCAGTACGGTGTTTGCCTTGTATGTGGCAGACCTGAAAGGACCCAGATTTGATCACCTGCATCCCATATAGTCTCCTGAACCTACCAGGAGCGATTTCTTAGCACAGAGCCTAGAGTAACTCCTGAGCACCCCGGGTGTGCCCTCCCAAGTAAAAAGACTTAACTCCTGGTTCTGCCCTCAGGGATCACTCCTGCTAAGGTTGGGAAACTGTATGATAACTGATAAACCTGTGTAGGCTGCATGCAAAGCAGTTGCTTTACTTACTGTATTATCACTCAAACACTGAAGGAAAGTGTTGAATTTAATATGTCAGATGCAGAGGAGATGAAGAGAAACTTCCTCAAAGAAGAATTAAAGTTGGTCAAAAGGACCATAAAAATGCTCCATATCATTTATTAATCATAGAGAAGATGCAAATTAAAACAATGAAATATCATTTCACGCCACAGACCAGAACACACCATAAACTATGAGAACAATTCTCCGTAGTGTGGACTCTCATTTACTGCTGCTAGGACTGTTGACTAGTCCAGTGTTTTTGGTAAACAATGTGGACATTCTTTTAAAAAATGTTAAAATTGAGCATCCATTCCACCCAAAAATACCAATCATAGATTATACCAAGGGGCCAAAAACACAATACTGAAAAAGTATCTGCACTCCTATGTTCATTTCACCCTATACACAAATGCATATGTAAACAACCCAAGTGCCTGACAACAGATGAATGGATAAAGAAACCATGGTACATTTACACAATGGAATACTATTCAGTTGTTAGGGAAAATGAAGTCATAAAATTTGCTTATATATGGACACATATGAAAAGCATGATGCTGAGTGACATGAGTAAGTAGAAAAAGGACAAACAGAAAATGACCTAACTCATCTGTGGAATAGTAGGAAAAAAACACACAGAATAAGAATAATATTCAAAAAAAATAAAAATGTTGAACAGGGGGATGGGTCCATGATAGGAAGCTTTACTCAAAGGGGTGTGGGAGTGCAATGAGGGTAAGAGAAGGGATCAGTATTACAATCATAATTGTCACTGATCAGTCTGGACAGGAAAAGTTACAGAAAAGAGCTAAAGTATAATACCCTTTCAGTAACTATGCAAATCACAGTGCCTAAAAGGAAGAAAGGGGAAGAGAGAAAGAGAAGAAAAATGTCTGCCATAAAGGCAGGCTAGAGAGGGTGTGTAGGTGGGAAAGAAACTGGAAAAATTGGTGGCAAAGATGTACACTGGTGAAGTGTTGAATGTTGGAAGATTGCATCAAAATTTCTTTAATTCTGTATATCACTGTGATTCAATAAAAAATGTAAATTTATATTCTTTGCTTCCCCATACTTGATGCTGTGATACACCAATATAAACATCTTTAGTATATTAGAGATGATACAGATGTAAATGAAATCCTTGAGATAAAAATTAAGTATGATATATTCAGAAAAGTTTTATATTTTATGTCCATTATTTATAATGGACTCAGTAGGAAATCAAATTACATTTTATAACTCAATGCAGCTACCTAGAAGATGATTATTTATAAAAATAATGATTAATAAATTTTATATTTTGGTCATATTAGGAGTAAACTACTATAAATGAAAACAACCTACAGTTTGATTGCTGAAGAGAGTTTAAGATACTGATTATTTTGTTAGAATATAAACCATGGCTTCTAATTTCCTTTCTGCTTTCTTATTGTTTAACTTACCCTAATAACAAGTTATAGCGGAAAGCAAATGCCCTAACGTAGCAACAAAACTAACAGTTACCCAGGTCAAGTTCATGATCAGATTAAGTCATAAGGTATGATTAGTTATCCTGAATTAGTTTTAAAATCTTCTGGGAACATATAAAACCAAATTGCTATCCTCAATTCAGAATTATTGAACCTCCAATACTGAAAACCGATGTGTGGGGAAATGGATCTTGACAAGCATACCAGGATGGATGCTATTCTTTTGGCCCTGGTTTGCAGACCCATGTGCAACAAATAATGTTGAGAGTAACTTAGTGTCTAAGATTTCCTGGACTGCTATAAGAAAATGTCAGAAACTAGAGGGTTTAATACCCACACATATTTATTGTTCACAGTTGGGAAGACTGGGAAATCCAAAATTATAATGAAGCATGTTCAATGCCGAGAGAGAGCCTACTTTCTTGTTCCTAAATGTTGCCTTCTGCTTGTGAAATAACATGACAGATGGTATATTTTTGTGTTGCTTTTGCTCCCAATTTTCAGACAATACACAGCACTGCATAAGGCTTACTCCTGGCTCTGTATTTAGTTAACAGTTCTGACTGCACTTGGTGGAAAATATGCAGTATATGAATTAAACTGGAATCAACAAGATGTAAGCCAAGTAATTTATCATTTCTACACACTGATTGCTATTGGGTTATTTTTTAAGTACTAATTTCTATCGATAAGCACAGTCATCATGTTTGAATGGGGCCAGCTCTAGCTACTCTATCTTTTCTTGAACAAGATGTAAACTAAGTCATAGAGTATAGCTTCACTGGCACAGCAGCAGAAAACTGGTCATCTAGGAAGGGGAGGGTGGGTCATGCACCTGGCCTGCGAAAGCCACACTTGCTGCCTCCATCACCCAGAATCACCAGTTTCTTGGTGGCCCTGCCTCATTACTGTACCCCTTTGGTTACACCAATCTAACCACACTTTAGGTACTTTTAGATACCACACTTTGGGTTTTGGGGCTTCTTTCATCAGGAATTTTTGGAACAAGTGCAGACACCCTCCTCCCATGTCTTCCTTCTCTTAGGAAGCATGGCGGTTGAGTACATGCCTCCAAAAGTCATAGTATCAATAATGTTGCTTTAAATTTCTGGAAAACTTCATTTGTTTGATGCTGTCATCTTTAAAGGAACACCCCAATGTAACAGATTGAACTGCTACTAACGAGAGCTTACTAAGCCTTCAGTCATTGTATTGGTTACTTCAGTGGAGTATAATAATTTTCACAAACATGTCTGTTACTGTACATTTGTATTTTTTCCTTTCTTCCATTTAATTTTTTTTCTATTTTTCATAACTTTGCTTTCTTTTATCTGCAAAATAATGTATTGTACTCAAATATTTGGTGCATTTTCTTTAAATAAATAAATAAATAAAAATAAAGTACTAATTTCTATTAATCAGAAACCCACCATTATGATCTAAACATCATCCCCAGTGGACCACCTCTTAAAAGATTAGAGGCTAGATTAATACATATGAAATTTGGTGGAAACTCAAGTACTTACCCTTGTTGATACATGTAGATAAATAGCATGTAGCTACGTGAATAAATGTATTTTAGAAAAATAATCTAAACATTTTTACAAAATCTACATTGTGACTGGGATGTTGCTTAGCAGAAGAACTCTTGTTTTGTACCCTGGATTTCATTGTTGAACCACACACTTACACAAATATATACATTACATCTACACAGTCTAAAAATACACAAGTATGTGCAGGACATGCCAGGAAAACCTAAACAAATAGTGAGCATACAGGATACTTTTATGAATCCAATACTTAGGCAACCTCAATATTTACAGAGATGGTCATTTTCTCAGTGAAAATTTAGCCCACCAGAGATTAATGAGTTGTAGAATATTGAAAGGCACAGAGTGCCAAATGAAGGTGGCAGTAATAAAATACATAACATTAAATTAATATCATAATTCTCTATCTTTTTTTTTTTGGTGTGTGTGTGTCACACCAGGCAGTGCTCAGAATTACTCCTGGCTCTATGCTCAGAAATTGCTCCTGGCAGTCTCGGCGTTCCATATGGAATGCCAGGATTCAAGCCACCATTCTTCTGTATGAAAGGCAAACTCCCTACCTCCATGCCATCTCTCCAGTCCCTTCACAAGTTTCTTAATTTCTCTTGGCAATTATCTAGGTTCCTTCATTTTTGCAGGTGTCTGTTTTCTGTCTGAAGCTCCTGGATATTTTGTCTTGGCTTTTATCTGCATTTCTTTTATAGGCAAAAAGATTTAACTCCATATGAATTATATAATATTGCATTCTCTTAGGTATTCTTTATATCTATGTTAACCTTTTTAAGCCTCAGCAAAGGGAATTTATAAACATTCCCTGTATGTTTATGGGAAGTGGTAAAAAATCATAAACATGGTTCTGCCACAATTTCTCAGAAGGCAAATGTAACCACAGATTTATTAAATATACTATGCAAGAGGGAAAGTTAACTACAATTCATAAAATGAGAAATTCAGCCAGAATCAAGACAAAGGCCAGTCCGACCTCAGGAATGTTGATACAAAATTCGTGTGGTTAAGATATTTCTACTCAGCCAAGCAGCCTTTTAACTTCAAAGACAACTTGCAGGGCAAACCTTTTTGATCTTATATCACAGACAAATGTAGGAGTAACTCCTTATTCAGGTGTCTGAAATCTTAGTAATTGGACCCCAAGGTCATATATTGAAAGATAAGTAATACTGTTTTCTAGCACAGGATTGCCAATTAAGGACTAAAGAACTCTTCAGTAAGCCCAAAGTGAAACTGGGGGTTGATGAGATGAAGATGTCTCAAATTGGTTTTAAGGTACATTTATCAATTTAAATTAGGAGTTGGACTTTAAATACTGTACAGACATTTTGACTAATAGAAGTTAGATTGTCGATTAGAAATAATGTAATTTTAGAACTAATTTTTGAGTTAGGAAGATGTTAAATTATCCCATGTCTCATGTAATATTGTGAGTATTATACTTCTAGTAACATCTCCATATACATCATCATAATTAAAGAAATTAGTACATAAAATAAGCACATGGTTATGCATATGGTACTACATTTAAATATTTTATTAATCAAACTCCTTCATATTCATATTTATATATGCACGATAGACCCAATATATGGCACAAAAACTCTTGGCAGCATTGTTCAGAGAATGTTAGATGAGCAAACATTGCTATTGATTTTTAGTCTTGGGTTAAAAAATGTATATGGACAAGCAATTTTATCACAAAAAATATAAGAATAATCAGGACGGTGTACATGACTGAGTCCACTGAGCTCCTTCTCTAGGATTCTGTTCTTTCTTTATAATACAGTCCTAAGATTTTGATGAAGTAACCTCATTCTAATAAAGTTGCTGCTAGCATCTGACAACATTGATTGTATTTGTCATTTAATCTTTTTGGTTTTTTTTTTGGTTTTGGGTCACACCCAGAAGTGCTCAGGTGTTAGATACTCCTGGCTCTATGCTCAGAAGCCACTCCTGGCAGGCTCGGGGCACCATATGGGATGCCAGAATTCGAACCAATGACCTTGTGCATGAAAGGCAAATGCCTTACTTCCATGCTATCTCTCTGGCCCCAAATTTGTCCTTTAATCTAATATGAGTAATCTAACCTTGCATTATGGAAGGTGAGATTCACAACCCAAAATTTTAAAGAAACCTCAGCAGAAATATTGACTAAATACTAAAATTTATAATTTATTACCAAAATTATGCAACACATTCCATGTTATCTTTTACTAAGTTTTCAGGTTGCTGAAAAAAAGAAAGAAAACCAAGAAAGTGATTACCAGTTATCAAAGAATTATTTATATTGTCTTTTGGAAATGCTAGCTTGGTTGAAATTGCTTTAAATAATTACATTAATTCTTTAAATATTTCTATATCATAGATAAAATATTCCATGATAATAATTCTCTATATGAACATTTATTTTATTATTTTAATACTCTTTTTATTTTTAATACTCTTTATTGTGACCAATGTGAATTACAAGTCTTTCACATTATTATTATTATTATTATTATCATTATTATTTTGGTTTTTGGCCACAACTGGTGACACTCAGGTGTTACTCCTGGTTATGTGCTCAGAAATTGCTCCTAGCTTGGGGGGACCATATAGGACACTGGGGATCATACAGTGGTCCATCCTAGGCTAGTGAGGGCAAGCCTTATGTCTGCTTGCATCACCTTTCCAGCCCCATCACATTATATTTAAGGTACATAGTGACAGGAAATTACCTGTCACCATTCCCAACACCATTGTTGCCCTCCCTCCACCCCTAAATTTGGAATTTCTGGGTCTCACTGCCGTCTGAATTCCTGGCTTGCAGTGACAACCCAGAATGCTGGAAAAGAAATAAATCTGTATGTGATTGCATCCTCAAGGTTGATGGCTCCTCATTAGGCAGTGGGCATGTTTCTTCCTGGGACCCCTGGACATCCCGACCCCTGGTACCATCCCCAGGTTCCAGGGAACTTCAGACCCCCAGACCCCATTTCTGGGACCAGGCTAGTTAGCTGGATTTAACACTTGACCTCGGGGAGGTGTCCTTCTGGAGCTAAATTTCGTAGCATGCAACAGTCCACGTTTAAGGGGAAATGTGAGAAGAAGAGCAACATAGAATGAGTCAGCAGGAGTGATGGTTACAACTTCTTGCCAGGGCATGTGATGTGGGAATGGGAGGGTGTCCTTTCATTTTAGAATCTGGGTGGTGTCTTATTGGGGTAGGAGATTGGTCTCAGGACCTATAAGTTGGTCCCCCGAGCCTGCCAGAAGCGATTTCTGAGCACAGAGCCAGGAGTAACCCCTGAGCGCTGCAGGTGTGACCCAAAAACAAAACAAACAAACAAACAAAAAAAGAACTGTTGGTAGAAAGGGTAAAGAGGGTTAAATAGGGAGGGATAAGAGACCAGGATTGAGGAAACTAGAGGATAAAATGAGTTTGATGGAGGGGAGGAGGGAAAATATATGAGGGGCTATATACAATATAGGAATGGATTGTTTACATTATAGATTGGGCAGACATAGAGTTGTCCACTGTATATAAACACATATCAACTTAGAGACAGACATTAGAGATCTACTAATAAGTTGTTGTTGGAGGTCTGACCCTCATAGGATGAGTCTGAGAGCTTAAAAAATAATTGATTTAAGGAAAGATAAATAGGTGCCTGCCTTACCGCGCTAGCCTTGGATGGACCGCGGTTCGATCCCCCGTGCCCCATATGGTCCCCCAGGCCAGGGGCGACTTCTGAGCGCATAGCCAGGAGTAACCCCTGAGCGTCACTGGGTGTGGCCCAAAAACCAAAAAAAAAAAAAAAAGATAAATAATTAGCTAAATATAGGTTAGGAAAGAAAGGAAAAAATGAAAAAAGAAAAATAGAAGGAGGGGGAAAAAGAGAAAAAATAAGTTTAAAAAATCTGACTCAGAATTGGAAGGTTTTACAATTTCTAGGCACTTCATCAATGGCAGGGGTGAACTCTACTAAATGAATGATTCAGAGTTAGATTGTGGATGGAGCATTTTAGGATAAACATGATTTTCATGTTTAGAGTACTAAGTAATATGGTTGTGAGCACTATAAGAGGTGTCTATCCTATGTAGTGTGATCCACCATGTTTTGTGTAGCAAGGTTCCTTTCCTATAAAGAAACTGACAGCATGGGCTTTATGATGTAGTAATAATAACATAGGTTGAATTGAAAAAGAAGAAGAGGAGGAGAGAAGCAGAACAAGAAAGGGAAAGTAATTAAAAAGGAAAAGAAAAGAAAATAGGAAATGAGATAATAGTAATTTGCAAAAACATATTTGGTGAGTGGGACCTGTAACATACGTCTGTGGTGCACAGTAGTCCATTTAAGTACTATCAATGGTTATAGGCTTTAGGTCCTTATAGATGACCTAATCAAAAGGAAATTGTTAGATTGTATTATTTTATCAAGACCTTGTCATAATAAGCACAATATATGGTATCCACTTTGATAGAGAGCCAAAATTGCAAAATTAGGGTGTCTATCCTATATCTCAATGAACCACTGTGGTCAAAGAAGTTGAATAGTTATTTTATACCTAATAAAATTAAGACATTAAAACATATTGTTAGCAAGCACTGCAGTGGGATTCCCTGGCTTCCAATCATATTCTGTATCTAGTTCTGTGGATAAATAAATAGAAAATTATTATAGGACATTGAACACCTGTTCATTGTAAACAGCTATATCCATTGTTGCCAATTTCTTTATGGTATATAAGATAGTAGAAGCTTTGTGTTTCTCCTCTTCCACTGGATTTGTTCATTTCTCCTCACTATACCCTGGTATATTATGATGTTATGGGTTTCTACCATTTAGACCATTGTGTTTCTTCATGGAATATTATATGTATGTATGTATGTATGGTATATATTCTAAATACCTCAAATAAGTGATATTTTGTTTTTATTCTTCTTCTGGCTTACTTCATTTAACATAATATTTTCTAGTTCCATCCATGTTGCTGCAAATTGCATGACTGTATTGTTTTTAACTGCTATGTAGTATTCCATTGTGTACAAGGACCATGATCTTTGTACCATGATCCACTCATCTGTTGTTGGACATCAAGGTAGATCCCAAAATTTGGTTAATGTGCTGAGTGCTGCAATGAATAGTGGTGTGCATACATAAATTTATATGGATTTTTTTATCTTGGGTATAGATACCCAGGGATGCAATTGCTGGGTCATATGGCAGTTCAATTCTGGGATTACTGAGAACCCTCTATAGTATCTTCCATAGGGGTTGGACCAGGCAGCATTCCCACCAGCAGTGGATGAGAACTCCTTTCTTACTCTATCCCTGCCAACAGAGATTGTTCCAATTATTTTTGATATGTGCCATCCTCACTGGTGTCAGGTGGTACCTCATTTTGTCTTGATTTGAATTCCCCTAATGATGAGTGAGGGTGAACATGATTTCATGTGTGTATTAGCCATCTGTTTGTCTTCCTCTGAGAAGTATTTATTCATTTCCTCTCCCCATTTATCTATGACTTTATTAGGTTTTGCAGAGCTAATTTTACTAAGTGCTTTGTATATCCTAGATATGAACCCTTTATCTAATGTGTTGAGTGCAAAATTTTTCCCATTCCATTAGCCATCTTCTAGTTTTAACCAGTGTTTTTATTTGCCATACAGACAATTTTAGTTGGATGTAATCAATGCTGCAGGCCACTTCTGTCCTGCAGCTCCAGGGGATTTCAAATGAATTCACTTCAGATGAGTGGGAAATACAAACTAGGATAATACAAAATATGAAGAAATAAGACCATACAATGAATGTATGGGGAAACATGTTCTGGCAAGCATGATTCAAATTTAATCTCCAAGCTAGGAGTTTTTAAGGGGTAAAATGACAGTCTTAGGTATGAAAGGAATTTCCTCATTGACAATGGGAAGGAGCTTAAAAAAACAAAAACAAAAACAAAAACAAACAAGCAAAAAACATTAGCAGCAGGCCCATTAGATAAACATAACAATCTGCCTGGCCTGGCAGCTCAGGTGAAAAGGAGCTATTTGAGAAGTCCTGAGTTAGAAGGGAGAAAGTTAGCATATCAAAAAAACAGAAACTACTGACTGAATCCTTGGAAGCCAGACTCACCTGTCAGGTTCTACCAGACTAGCAGAGAAGATTGCTTTTGAGTAAAAGAGAGCCAGGCCAAAGAAATGTAAATTTTGTTTCATAACTAGAGCTAAGTTTCTTACCAGGCTTTTTGAAAATTGTCTTGGTACTGAAAATTCTCTGGGCAAAAGAATTTGTTTGAGGCCATATTTTGGCCTATAAATATACAAGGGAGAAATAATATTTAGGTCGAATAATATGAAGGAAATATAATGTCAGTACTATGACAGGAATTTCAGGTATATCTCTTGGGAAAATCCTCAGCTATCCATGCAACAGTAAATCTTTCTCAACGGGCCTTTTGATGAAATTCTGTGGGGTTATCAGTTTTTCCGAGTCAGAAAAATTCAGGAAATTCATCTGATGGGTCTACTAAATTGGCCTATTTAATGGAGATATAGAAATTATTATCAATAGCATACATAGCCCCATTTATTTAGATTTATTGCTATAGTTCTTGCCATTGGTATTCTTTTTC
>PVKC010048634.1:0-10855 GCA_004027635.1 Crocidura indochinensis | reverse complement strand
TTTTTCCATTAATTTACCCAAATCTTGAGTTTCACTCCAATGTTCATTTCATATAAAAATACTATGATAATTGGTATAACAATAGATATTGTAGCCTATGACTTAGATTCCTTAGAATATTCTTTTTGTTTTGGGGTCAGAGCCAGTGGTGCTTATTCCTGGTTCTGCACTTAGGAATCACTCCTGGTGGGCTCAGAGGACCATATGGGATTGAATCCAGGTTGACTATATGCAAGGCAAGAGCCCTAACTGTTGTACTATCACTCTAGCCCCTCCTTACAACGTTCTTATTTATGGTAGCTGCAAGTTGTATCTTTCATTCTAATCAGTATCTTTTTTTTTCTTGCTAAGGACATCCAGTACAACAGCTGACTAGAAGTGGTCCAAGAGGCTATCCTTGTCTTGACTTGCTCTGAAGCTCAGAAGTAAAGCATTTGGTCTTGTGACTTTATTTTATTTTTTTCAGAAATGCCCTTGATTGAGTTGAAGAGTTGAAGAGTTGAGGTCCTAGTTTATCAACTTTTTAAAACCATGAATGGAATATTTATTAATGGTTGTATAGCTTTTTAAAAAATAAGAATGGTGAATCACATTGAGTGATCTTTTAAATATTAAACCAACATTGTTTATTAGCCATTATATAGTTAGCTGAGATCTAAGAATAGTTGATAAGGATAACTATGTCTAAGTTCATACATGATCTGGGGGGGGGGGTCTCTAATCATCTTTTTTCACTGTCCCTGTCTTAAGACATATGATTAGACCTGATGAATGTGTTCAATGATTTAAGTATGATTAAATATGAAAATCCTATATATATTACATAAAGAGGTATTTATGGTGAGTCCCTGGAAATTAACTGGTCATATCAGTGGAAAAAAACATTCAGTTTCTCTCTGTTCTCTCTGGGATCAGTCAAGACCACATTCAGTCAAGTAGGACAATAGTCCCCCCTCCACTTCGCTTCTTTTATTTCTCCATTACTGCCCGCTCCTCACCCCTGCAACCCCTGCCCAATATTCTTCTGCCATTTCAGTTAGTCTCAAATCACAATTCACATCTGTCCTTTCCAAACATGACCCCTAATCAGGCAGGAGATAGCAAAATGATAGCATAATTGCAAATTGAGCAATTCAATCCCTGGGACCACATGTCCCAGAGCTCTACTAGAAATGACTCCTGAGCAAAGCCAGGTGTGGCCTAACCCCAACCCCCAAACAATTATGGTCCACTTTTAAACTCAGACCCTCTCAGCATAATACATAAATAACAGCTAACTAAGGCAAACCTCCCAGAGAAATTTATTTTGTATTTTGGGTCACACCGGATGGTACTCAGGAATTACTCCTTGCTCCGTGTTTAGGGATCACTTTTGGTGGGACTCGGGGGACCAAATAGGATGCCAGGGATTGAACCCAGGTTGACCATGTACAAGTCAAGTACTCCAACTGCTGGACTCAAGATACTTCACAGAATTTTGTATTTTTATTTTTTTTTTTCGAACCAAAAGAATGAATTTTTGGACCAAGCTTCAGTGATTGTGTTAGAAAGAGGGAACACTTTACAAGTGGAATTCTTTATGTAGGGACCTCACAGCCTTCCAAACACTGGTACACTGTGGTACCACACTAACTTCTGTAGCTATTTTGCTTCTGCTTTAAAGCTGTTTTCTCATACCCAAGGGCTCAAACATTTTTTTCCAAAGAAACATTTAAGACATTTTTTTTGGTGTAGATTTTAAATCACAAGCTAATTTGTTACCCTCAAATACAGTTTTTAGAGAAGATTAGTTGCAAGTAGTCAATATTTTCAAATGACAGAAAAAAATGACAGTAAAACTCAACATCTTTTTCATGAATGAGAGAATTCTTCTGTCATTACCAAATGGGATTACTCCGATTCATGCAATAAGTGACTATTAAAAAAAGTTCTAGTTGAGATTTCATGCCTCTTTTAAGTCAAGACTTAAATCAATATTCTCCAGTGTTCTTGTCTATCCTAGGAAGTGGTGAGGACACACACGTTGTTTCTGAGACACAATGGAGCCCCTGAGTACCAAAGTCTGATCTCAAGCCTTTCATTTAAGGGTGAAGGTTTTCAGGAAATTGTCAGTGTCAGAAAGATGGACTCTGGTGGCTGAGAGGCAAAAATCATACAGATTATTAAAGACTTTTGATAGCAACTTGAAGGAGTTGCTTATGAGGAAAAATTTAAGTTATCGTGACATAAAACTGGCATCACCAAATTCCTGTATAAAAAAGCGTGAGAGTAAAGCAGAAAAGGGCTGTTTCTGATGGGGAGGTCCTCACTGGAGGCCTTAGAAATGTGTGTTACAGAACCAGATAAGATATATAGTACCATCAACACTTTACATATTTTACATATAATCTGAATACAAACCCTTAAAATTTATAATAGAACATTAAAATAATCCTCTAATAAAGTCATCCTTAAGTATAAGGAATCTAAATTTCAGCATCTTGTATATTTCTAAATAAATATCTTTGATCTATAATCCTTGAAAATATTACAGCTCATGGTGATATGACAAAGACAAGTCAAACAGTCTTATCAGTGAAAGTAAATTTTAAAATAAAGCATAAAAAAGACACTGAACTAAAATGATAGAGAATCAAAACTCTAAATACACAGTAATTAAATACCTAGCACTGAGGTAACTGAATGCATGCTCAACAACACACTTTTAACTTAGGTAAAAAGCCCTTTTGAAGTCACATCATCTAAATAAATAAGCAGAAACATAAAGGGAGGTACTGTACCAGCCAGTAACAACTAGAAAGTAATTTCTCCCCCTTCTGTTCAAGTGATTATGGCAAAAAAAAAAAAAAAAAGAAATAAAAATCACTTGCTGGGGCCAGGCGGTGGCGCTGCAGGTAAGGTGTCTGCCTTACCGCGCTAGCCTTGGACGGACCACGGTTCGATCCCCCTGTTCCCATATGGTCCCCCGTGCCTGCCAGGAGCGACTTCTGAGCGCATAGCCAGGAGTAACCCCTGAGCGTCACTGGGTGTGGCCCAAAAACCAAAAAAAAAAAAAAAAAAAAATCACTTGCTAAAAAACTATAATTCATGTTTTTTAAAATGTTACCTATAATATAAAAAGCCAAAGAAGGTTTCCTAAAATGTTAAATCACTGGCTTAGAAAATGAAATGCAACCTGCTATCAACAAAAATGAAACAAATTTGCCTATTTATGTTATGATTGAATTTTCGCTTAATAGGCCTCTAAATAGGCCTAAGTTCATAATTTGAATGCATGTTGAAACATCCAAATGCATAATCTCTAAATACTGAATTACACATGATGACTTGAATTCATTGCCAAAGTTTTAGTTTATTTTATGTAAGCCCGATTTAAAACATTCATAGAAGGAACTAGTATCTTATTTATTTTTATATTCTGATTTTTAGATTCTCAAAACATAATAGGTAATAAAAGTTTGTTGAGTTGAGTCCATCATTCAAACTATTTCAGGAAACATTGAATCCATGATGAAACTGGCTGCCTGAGATTTGGGGAATTTATTAATTTTTACTTCTAGACTGTAATTAATTTTTGACTAATTGGGTTGTCACAGATCTGTCATAATTTCTCATTTCAGGGTCAGGGTTACTATCATTTATCTCATCCACAATTAAGCCTTCTTCAAAGATTTGTGCCTGCAAATCTACTGATAAGTTAAAAGAATAAAAATTGATATTTTATGTTGGGTATTTTACATGAGAACCGTCTAAAACACACACACACAACTGTGTGCACATGCACACATATACACTCAGACACAATCATTTCACAAATGGAAAAACATAATCTAGAAATAATATACAAAGCTAAATTACACAGCTCCCATTATTAACTAAAAAAACCCTACCAGAACCTTAAAGTGACATCTTTGCTTATACACAAACTTATTGCATGACAGCTGAAAGCAATGTCTTTGGACCAACAAGTGTAAGCCAAGTGTCCTTAACCGTTATTGTGACAAGGTGTAGGTGGATGAGGCATGGCTTCACATTGCCCTGTGTAATTCTGCTCAGTATAGCTTGGTACACTGGGAAGCAGCAAGGAAGCTATGGACATATTCTCCAAAGATCACTCCTTCCATCCACAACACTCAGGTAAATACCTGTCTCACACTGGAGGATTATTCTAAGAGATCCTCTGGATTTCCATTTAAATTTGCTATTTCTGATGTCCATGGCTCCTGACTGCAGGGAAGAGACACAAATTACAGACCTCCTGAAATAAAAATGGTTTAGAAAGTTTCACTCTGATTCTCACTAACTAGCATGTCTGCCACTTTTGAATGCTGCTAGGAGAGGTAGATCCAGTGTTTCAGTTCTGCCATTCCCTGCAGTAATTTCGTGTAATAAAAATCCACGTTGGCTGCAAAGTCCGTACAGACAGGTGATTCCATGTCACCAAAAGAGCAGTATAATGCAGTTCCTCCAACACTCAGGAAAACGGTTGCGATGCACAACAAGATCAGCAAAATACAAGAACCACCTCCAACTTCATCTGCAAAATGAGAGCACAGCAAGGGTAAATGGACACAAAATGGAGGCACAGCATCTTCTATCTGCTCACAAATTACAATAACTAAACATTTTAAGTACAGTTTTTGTATCTTAGTAGAGTTCAAGGGCTACTCCTAACTCAATGGTTGGGAGTCAATCCTGGCAGTGCTGGGAGACATGTAGTGCCAGCATAGTGGAGCACCTGTAGACAGGCATATTCTCCTCTATCTCTAGTTAAAAATATTCATGTCGGGGTCGGTGAGGTGGTGCTAGAGGTAAGGTGTCTGCCTTACAAACGCTAGCCAAGGAAGGACCGCGGTTTGATCCCGGGCATCCCATATGGTCCCCCCAAGCCAGGGGTAATTTCTGAGCGCTTAGCCAGGAGTAATCCCTGAGCATCAAATGGGTGTGGCCCGAAAAACAAAAAACAATAACAAAACAAAAATATTTATGTCATTCTGGGATCAAAGAGATAACACAGCGGTAGGGTGTTTGCCTTGCATGCAGTCAACACAGGATAGACTCCAGTTAGAATCCTGGCATCCCATAAGGTCCCCCAAGCCTGCCAGGAGCAATTTCTGAGTGCAGAGGCTGGAGTAAACTCTGAGTGCTGTTGGTTGTGACCCAAAACAAGCAAACATAAGACCAAAATATTAATGTCATCCATAACTAAAGGTAAATACAAAATATTTGGGAAAGATTTTAAAAAAGCATCTTTTTGTATCATGTGCCAAACCTTCTTAGAAGGTAATCTGGCAGCATATATTCAAAGTTAACATCAGGGACCATAGAGATAGTAAGATCAAAGATTAAGGCACTTGCCTAGCAGTTAGCTGTGGCCACAGCCCTGGTTTAAATCCCAGCACCACTCTCATGTGCAAAATATTTATGGACTGATTTCTTTTTGACTCTAGCAGCAAAACTGTATTTTTTAAATATGACAATTTATTTTTTATGGGGAGCGGTTTGTTGCCTCCCAAGTGGTACTCAGGGCCCATACTCCAAGATTCTCAATGAAAAGGTTAACCATATGATTAACTGCCTGGACCCTGCTGTGCCAGGAATCACCAGGCCACTTAGACAGCTCAAAGCAAAAATTCAATGTTGCTGCGATTGCTTTACTCTTTCCTTTTGGATCTATATTTAAGGTGTTTTCTAGGTTTCCTTAAAGCCCAAATAAATAAATATATAAAAATGAATAGAAATATAGCCAAAATGTCAGTTTTCCTTTCATACTTATAATGGATGGCACTGCTATTCTAAGTGAAGTAAACATGAAGATGAGCTTTCTAGGTATGACACAAAGGAACAGAAGCAGATTTTTCTGTTTGTTTGTTTTAGGTCACACGTGATAATGCTTAGGCATTATTCCTGGCTCTGTATGTAGGAAATGCTCAGGCTTTACTCTTGGCTTTGGAATTACTCATGGAATTACAGGAATTACCCATGGTACTTTACTCTTGGCTTTGGAATTACTCATGGAATTACAGGAATTACCCATGGTACATGGGTTGGTTGTGTGCAAAATAAGCACCTTATTAGCTGTACTATGTCTCCAGCTATGAGAAGCAGAAATTTCTAAAGCTTTACATTTACAAACTGGAGCTATAACTTGGAAATAATGTTTCTTATTTTTCAAATAAAGTACTCAGCTTTATTGTTCACACAATTCAGTTTACACCATATTGTTGATTATGGAAACCTAGATTTAGAACTGACTCTCACTTAGCTACCATGTCATTTAGACTGAGTCCTTTAACATGTGTTTAGCAGCCAAGTGTGACTTGTGTCTGCCATGTTGAATGGGTCATTTTTTTTGTGGGGGGTCACACCCAGCAGTGCTCAGAGGTTACTCCTGGCTCTACGCTCAAAAATCGCCCCCGGCAGGCTCGGGGGACCATATGGAATGCTGGAATTTGAACCACCACCCTTTTGCATGCAAGGCAAACACCTTATCTCCATGCTATTTCTCAGGCCCGAGGATGGGTCTTTTTTTTTTTTTTTTTTTGGTTTTTGGGCCACATCCAGTGACGCTCAGGGGTTACTCCTGGCTATTCGCTCAGAAGTCGCTCCTGGCAGGCACCGGGGACCATATGGGGAACGGGGGGGATCGAACCATGGTCCATCCTAGGTTAGCGCAGGCACCCTTACCTCCAGCGCCACCGCCCGGCCCCGGATGGGTCATTTTTGATAGAATCTGTGAATGTCAGTCAAGCAAAATAGATATTTTTTGTTTTTGTTTTTGGGCCACACCCGGCAGCAGTCAGGGATTAGTCCTGGCTTTCTGCTCAGAAATTGCTCCTGGCGGGCACAGGGAACCATGTGGGATGCTGGGATTCGAATTACTGTTGGTCCTGGGTCGGCCACTTGCAAGGCAAAATCCCTACCACTATGCTATCTCTCTGGCACCAAAATAGATGATTTTAATAAACTGTAGGGACTAGGATATGGCTCAGTGGTAGAATACGTGCCTTGGGCTTGGTCCCTGGTACCAGAGAAACAAATAGTTAAACTACATATAAATACTGATAAAATATGGAAAGGTAAACTATTATCAACATAGTAACAGAAAGCAGTAGGAGGAAATCATACTAATTCCAAAAAAAAGAAATATATAAAAGTACCAAACTGATCAAAACAAAACTCAAAAAATGACAGCATGCTCAGTAGAACATTTGCCTTACATAAACGGGCCCTTGATACCTAGCACAAGGAAGGAAGTGGGGAAGGGAGGTAGAGAGGAAGTACAGGGGTTTAGTCACTTGTATTACAATGTGCTGAGCATCAGATAATCCTCTGTACTACACTGGGGCAGGGAAATTGTTCAAAGGCTACATGGCATGTTTTTCATGCAGAAGACCTGCATTTGAACCTCAGCACCGCATGGTCCCTTAAGGATTGACTTGACCAGGAGTAGCCTCCAAGCACTGAGCTGTGTGTGGTCCCCCCAAAAATATAGTGCATACTAATAAAGGCGAACTAGTAAATATTGTAATAGTAAATAGTAAATACTAGTAAAATAGTAAATACTGAGTAAAAAGACAAAAATAGCAGACTTACAAAAAAAGGGAAGAACTAAACAGGAAATAAAAAATAGATTCAGCATATTGAGGAGTGAGATCTCTGTGTGAGATTGGGGAGGTCATGAGTTGTTTAATCGTTTTTTTTTTTTCAACATATTTGAGCAAACAAAAATAAGAGCGTAAGATGGTTTGATTCTCTGTGAAAGTACAGATGTTCCTTTACAAATCCTGGTACCAAAGATAAAACATCAGTTAATTCTTTCAGCAAATACAGTTAGTTAGCTCTGCACTAGGCTCTGCACTACAGTTTACCTTGGTCTAAGCTGTCGTCTATTTCTTGGAATCTCACTCTTCGCTTGGATGGTTTCTGTTGCATTTGGACAGGAGGATCACCTCCAGTATCATTCCTCTTCTTCAGTATGGAGACCAGTCCTTCGGCGGGAACAACCTGTCAGAGGTTGGGACATGTCAAGCAAGGGTATTTTACACTTAATAATTAAAGTAAATAAATATTAAATTTTTTTTTTGTTTTTTGTTTTTTGGGTCACATCCGGCAGTGCTCAGGGGTTACTCCTGGCTCCATGTTCAGAAATCGCTCCTGGCAGGCACGGGGGACCATATGGGGCACTGGGATTCGAACTGATGACCTTCTGCATGAAAGGTCCATGCTTACCTCCATGCTATCTCCCGGGCCCCTTAAATAAATATTTAATAAATAAATTAAAAAGTAAATTGACTTAATTTGGCGGCGGGGGTGGGTGGGTGGCGGGAACTCTGCCTAAAGTACCAGAAATTCTCCAGTCACCCTAGGCATACTATGGGGCTTGCAGGGCTGTACATGCGATGTGTGGAACCAAATGGTGCCAGTGATTGATTAGGGGCAGCTGTATACAAGGAGGCAAAGCTCCTTAACCCAGTACAATTCCTCTGGCCCCAAAGGTTAGTTCACTTCAATGGGTATTTGACCTTCTTTATAGGCCTCCAGCAGGCCCACCACCCTGTGAGGCCACCGTAAAATGATGCTTATTACCTTCCCTTACTTAATCATTAGTATTTTTATTTATAACAAATTTTGATTTTTCAACTCATCGGCATTTATTTCAATCTGAATTTAAACTGCCACTTTATTCCCAATATAAAAGCAACTATAAATACAGGGGCTAGGTCTGCTATGGATGACAATATAAAGGTTAATGCCTTGCCTCTTCCCATTCCACACTGCAAACAGAGTTCTTAGAGCACCAATCTGCAGCAATTCTTTTTTTTTTGGGGGGGGGGGAGGGGGTTGCCATACCCGGCAGCATTCAGGGGTTATTCTTGGCTCTACACTCAGAAATCATTCCTGGCAGGCTTGGGGGACCATATGAGACGCTGGGGATTGAATCCAAGTCCATCCCAGGTTGGCCATATGCAAAACAAACACCCTACCGCTGTGCTATCGCTCTGGCCCCTGCAACAATTCTTAAAAATATGAACATGTGAGACAAATATATCTGACATCACATTTTAGGGGGGGGGGATTGGATCACACCTGGCGGCACTCAGGGGTGACTCCTGACTCTATGCTCAGAAATCGCTCCTGGCAGGCTCAGGGAACTATATGGGATGCCAGGATTCTAACCACTGTCCTTCTGCATGCAAGGCAAATGCCATACCTCCATGCTATCTCTTCAGCCCCTATTTGACATCAATTTTTAACAAATTGAGAGCAAACATACTTGATAACTTTTTTGTTGTTGTCTGTTTCTTTATGGACGATATCCGGCATCATTTAGAGGTTACTCCCAGCTCTGCCCTCAAAAATTACTCCTAGCAGGCTTGGGAGAACACACTATGCTATTGCTCCAGCCCCTTGATACCAATTTTTTAACAAATATTGAGGGTCAGAGTCATCTCTTCTAAGAAACTATACATTTGCAAAAAATAGTTGTCTTGCTGCTTGTTCACCATTTGTTAAGGCCTCTCTTTCCCAACTGCCTTAGAGCCAGTCTTCTATCGAATACTACTTTGTAGCATAGGACAAAGGTCTTTGCCTGCCTTTGTAAATAAAATCTAACAGGAACACAGCTAAGTCCACTCACATCCACTTATGTAGCTGCTTTAGGGCTGCTATAGCAGAACTGAATAAGTGCAAGAGACATCCAAGTCTAAAATAATTACAAGTGGGCCCTTAGTAGGAAAAAATTTGCTGTATACATCTCTTTAGTTCCACCATGACTCCCCCTTTCCCTGGTGACAATTCTCTCTGCCCTGACCCAGCCCTGAGTTAGAGGAAAAGATAAAAACAAAGACCCTTGCCATTTAGGAGTTAGAAGACTAAAATGTAGACAATGAGATGAGGCTAGAGCCAGGCTGGAGGCAGGAGGAAAAAGGCCTTACGAATGGCCCCTTACACAGTAGGTTGATTTGAAGAAGCTAAGCTATGCATTATCTGAGGGCTACAAGCTCTAGATGATGTCATAGGTGTGCATTATGGGCCTAACACTGGGGATGTCAGTGGCTTTGCTGGTGTCTGAAATGTCATTTATCCCTCCATGCCACAAAATAATAGCATTTCCAGTACCAGTTAATGTGCTATGTATAAATATTACAGATTCTATTAGTTCTTTTTATAACACAGGGCTTTTAGGGCCAAATAATTCAATATAGTCTTCTCCTGTGCTTCCCTGACATGGATCTATGGAAACCATCATCTTTATTTTTTTTGAAAACCATTATCTTAAGAGGAAAATCAATAAGCTAGCAATTAATTCTTTTTTATAGAAAATATATAAATATTTATATAATGTCCTCCTGAGAAAATTAAAGTACTTTAGTGACATTAAAATGGAAAGTACAAAAATATAAAGGAACGCCTTTTAAATATTTCTTGAGAGAGCAATAACATTAAAGAGCCCTTTCAGATAATAAAGAACAAAATATTTTACAGGTAGTATTCTAAAACTGAACAAAAAAGAAATCATAATAAAATTCTACCAAGTAACAGACGGAGAACAAAAATTAGTTACACAGCATGTATTGTTGGTACTTTTATTTTTGGTAAATGTTAGACTTTTAGACTCATTCTTTACTTATTTCACTATTTAAAATTGTCTTAAGTTTACTAACAATGAATTCATTTACCATATTACATCTTACAGAGTTTTAGAGTTTTATTTTGGGGGACTGTCACACTTTTCCTGGCTGTGCATTCAGAAGTACTTTTGACTATATTTTATGTGGTGCCTGGGATTGAACTACGGACATATCAAGCACCTTGCTCTATCAGGCCTTTTCAATTTTTTTTTTTTTTTTTT
>PVKC010048633.1:0-10976 GCA_004027635.1 Crocidura indochinensis | reverse complement strand
AGAGAGAGAGAGACAGGGAGGTCGAAGATTCTGGGCACAAAAGTTGGGGCACAGTCTCTAGGGAACTGTTAGACCAGGAGCTGAACATGCTTTGACTGAGCAATTCCAGAACAATGCCAAAGTTACTGGCAGGGACCAGTGGGTAGCAGGCAAATAACTGCATGTCCAACAAATATTTGTTGAGTGCCCGCATAAAGCCTGGCACCGTGGTGCCTGCAGGAACCTTTGCCTGGGACTGGTCTGAGCTGATGGCAGTTGCGACATCTGTGCCCTTGCTGCGTCATAACCAGGGCCTCTGCCTCCAGTATTCTGGTTCTCAGCCTTTACTCATAGAGAAACATACTGTCCCCTTGGATGACCTCACACGTGCGTGAATAAGGTTCTGTGCTCAACCCATGTGTCACTGCACATATTCACAGGTGTGTGTGTGTGTGTGTGTGTGTGTGTGTGTGTGTGTGTGTGTGTGTGACAGGTAGCAGATAATGAGCAGAGCCCAGAGGTGTGTGATGGGGAAGGTTGGGTGACTGACTGGATCTGATCAGGCATTGACAAATGGGGCTGAGAGGGGCCAAGAGGCAGTATTAGCAGTTCCTGCACGCAGAGCTGGGATGAGACTAGATTGTGGCAGAGAGAGGGAACTGATCGAGGAGTGTGGGCCTTTGAGGGTGTTTTGGGTTGGGGGCAGAGAACAAACAGAACCACAGAAAATAAACCTTAGACTCAGACTGGGAACTGAGGCTGCCTAGGTGTGCATGAGGGTGGGTAGGCTGGAGGGGAAGCTGGCAGGCAGGGTGCAGGGGTGCAGTGGATATGCAGCAAGGGTTTCATGTTCTAGTGGCAGGTCTGTGGTCATATACCAGATCCTATCCCTAAAGTACACCTGCATTTATGCTCCTGGCAAAACTTCACATCTCAGAAAAACAAAGTGAGGGGCTGGGGCAGTAGCACAACAGGAAGGGCATTTGCTTTGCACACAGCTGACCAGGGTTTGATTCCTGGCATTCCAACTGGTCCCCTGAGCCTGGCAGGAGTAATTTCTAAGTACAGAGCCAGGAGTAACCCCTGAGTGTGGCTGTTTGTGGCCCAAAACGAAGGAAGGAAAGAAGGATGGAAGGAAGGATGGAAGGAAGAGTGAACTTAGCTCAAGGATAAGTGTCAGCAAGGTCACAGGTAATGAGATCTGAAGGGCCACTGGGTATCCATGAAGGAGAAGATCTTGGAGTGAAAGATTCATGAGCTGGGGGACACCTTAAGTGTTTGGGGGCCCTTGATCAAAAACCAAATAACTTCTTTGCTCCAAGTCCTGTCATGCATCCAGAGGATCCAGAGCCCATGCAAAGGACCCCTTGCTCCACTACTTTGTAGTGGACTCTAAAGATGGAGATGTGGTAGAGTGTGGAGCCCCCAGTGGGCACCAGCAGTGCCCTTACTGTGGAGGCAGTGGTGAGAGTGGCTTCAGGGGGCTTCCCAAGGAGCCTTGGACCCCATGGGGTGGAATGAGAATGGAATATCAGGAAGAGGCATCACACCAAGCTATCTCCCTCACAGTGTATGATCATGGTGACCACAGGCCTTGTGGAAAAACCCTCAAGCCTTGTTGGGGTGGGATTGGGGGGGTGGAGTTACCTAAATGGTAGAGCACAGGTTGAACATGCGCGAGGTGCTGAGTTGGATCCTGGAAAAACCAAGTTATCATATGCACCACACAGCCCTGACAACCTCTGGGCATGACTGTGACTGACTCTGGGCTTCAGCTATCCTGGAACTCTGCTGAGAAAATATTGTTAAGCCTTATTCCTTCTAGAAGAGAATCCCTCAGTCTTTCAGGGGAGATGGCATTGAGGGGGCGGCACCCCAAAGAGCAGGATGTTCCTGGGAGCCCTTTGGGAGAAGGAGGTTGGCTGACTCCCCAGGGCACTCACCCTCCTGCTGGATTGTTCCTAATGTCCTTCATTATCTGGACACTAGAGGGCAGCCGAGGTCTGTGCTTGGCACCTGTGAGCCTGCAGCTAAGGCAGCCTCTTCTCCCCACTCTCTGCCTGCCCTGAAAGCACAGAACAACACCCCAAAGTTCACACTTAAAAGAATCTGCCCAAGTCTCCTTTTTCCACAGGGGAAACCAGATCTCCCCAAAGCTCACCCAGCTTTTCTCTTTTTGGGGCCCAGCACAACTGGTACCTATCAGTCTGGACACACAATGGAGGATGGAACTCCAATTCTTCCTCCATGCCCTTTAGATGGGGCTTTCTCTACTGGGTTCATGAAGGGCCTCTCATCCTCACTTCCTCCTCCCTTGTCACAGAAATCCCAGACTGTTCCCCCAGTAGCTTGTGAGGTCCCAACTTGTGGTGGTAGGGGCACAGGTGAGTGGGTTCATGTCTCCCCCCAAATCAGAACAGGTGGGCAAGTCAGTGACCATTAAGGAGCCCAGTCAGGATGAGTTGTACCAGGTTCATCATCAGGAGGAAGATGCTAAGGAATGCCTTCCCAGGCACCCCTGCCTGGCCACCCCAGGGCCTCAGACTCTCTCCTCTTGCCCAGAGGCTCCGCTGGAAATTCCACAGGGCTTTGTTTGCACTCCCTGAGGAGATGCCAGGGCAAGTAGCTTCCTTCCTTCCAGCTCCTCTTGACCCTGTTTCCTATGGTCCCTTCCTTGGTCCCAAGCAGGAAGTTCTCAGTCTCCCCATAGGTGCCTCTAGTGTCTGCCTCTTCCCAGCAAGGCCAAGGTTGCTGCAGGAAAGGTAACAAAGGGAGAGAGTGACAACTTGAGTGACTTGGAGTATATATCACTGATCACCAAACACCCCAGGAAATGCCTGTGGCCTATCTCCTGTGGAGCCACATCCTGTGTCCAGGACATAGGAATCAGAATGCATTAGGAGGATGCAACGACTTAGTCTGGTCCTCTATGGTCCTGAACCATGCTCGGACCTCTCTCCCTGCTCCTGTGGCTATTTCTGGGTACACTTGGGCAGGCAGATGTGCAGGCACCAGGCAGAGAAGGATCTCCTGGCCACCTCATCTTGCTATGGACCTGGAGGCTTGCAGCTCGGCTGCTTCTCCCAAGTTTGGAAAGAGAAGATTGGAGCAAAGCAGGGGAGGTGCTTTCTGTCACATTCCATGCATCTCTTACTCTATTTTTCTTGAGCTCCTTGTTATTCTTTAATGGCTCAGGCAGGACTTATCCCAGTGGATGAAAAGCACCCACTGGAAAGCACCAGGCCTCCCTCAGAAAACAGACGAGATCTGCTGATTTCAAAAGTGACTTTCTGAGGGTCAGAGTTAGGCACTTGCTCTGTGTGCTAATCTCTGTTCTACCCCCAGCACTGCCTGGTCCCTGGGGCACTGCTAAAAGTGACCCAGAGCATTCCAAGTATGGGCCAAAATAGAAAACAACCAAAGTAATTCAGGTAGTTTATGAATCAATCATGAGACATAAACATTCATAAGTCATTGATATCTAGTACATTCATGCACCCCAGGTGACCACCCCCAGGTAAGAAATAGAATATTGCGGGTCTTAGAGGCACCGTCTTTTCCCATCCCTCCCCTTCCAGCTGCAAAGCCCTTCCTGACTGACATCTGTCTAAAGCAATCGTTCCTCAGTTGAGGCCAGACTTTGCCACTCAGCACGCGTCTCTGCAATCCTGCTATTGATTTTGGCCTGTTTGGGGACAAGCTAGACACAAATCAAAGGCAAGTCTTCATGATGATGTAGCACTTTTATCCCAAACCCCTTCAAATCTCGCCCATAACCGTGCCTGTGGCTGCCATTGCTGCTTCTCCTGGGCATTTTCCTCGCAATTGGTTTAGTTGACTCCAGACTAGACATTGGGGGTTGGAATTTTTTTCAGTGATGCTGAGAGCATTCACATGTTTGGCCTGGGTTGATGGTTCTGGGTTAGGTGCTTCAGGGGTGTGCCTGGGAGTCGAATTGACAGACACAGAGTACACGCCCACTCTACTGTAAATTGGTCTGGTTTGGGAGAAAGTGTAGACGTGAGCCATACTTTGTTGTTGTGGTTATTGTTTTTTTGAGCCACACCCTGTGAATCTCAGAGGTTACACTTAGCTATGAGCTCAGAAATCGCTCCTGGCTTGGGGGACCATATGAGATGCTGAGGGATAGAACTGAAGTCCATCCTAGGCTAGCTTGTACAAAACAGATAGATGCCTTACCATTTGTGCCACCACTCAGGTCCCAGACTTGAACCATACATACTGGATACCTTTAGTCCAGATTCTGGAGACTGATCAAGTGCTTTCTTCTTTGTCAATGTGGTGTCTGGGTCCCAATTTCTCATTTGGGCCTCTTTTGCATTTTACTGATAAGATGAAACTTGCCCCTCTCTTCCTAGGTCTTCCAGATTTCCTCTCATGAGAAGGTCTGTTGAAGTCTTCCATGTTCTTGATTCATAGGCATTTTCAATCGCAGGCTCTTGTTCCTGGATCCCAGACCCTTTCAGATGTATGTGTGGCAGTAACTTTTTTTTACCTCTGTTTGACTCACCTTCTCTCTTTGCTTTTGATCTCCTATTTCTTTGCTTTACCAGATCCTCTCAGGTGGAATATGGCCGTGTTTCTGTCTTTCTTTGACAGCAAATGGTTTCAGTGACTGGTTTATGAAATCCTCCTCTGACCCAAGGTCATGAAGGTATTCTTCTTTCTCACCTTTTAACTCCTTAGAGTTTTGCCCTTCTTAGATGCTATTTTAATTCACTTGAATTGATTGTGGGGGATTGTGTGAGGAGTGGTTCTAATTCCCTTTTCTCGCCTATGCACACTCTGTTATCCAAGCACAATTTATTGAAAAAGTCTGCCTTACCCCCACCCCCACCCATCAGGGAGATTACTTCTTTCAGTGAGGGCAAGATGTTCGCATAAGTGTGCATCTACTGATGGGCTCTCTGCTCTGTTCCCTTGATCTGTTTGTCAGTCCTTGTACAAATATTACACTGCCTTAATTGCTATATCTTTATAACAAGCGTTCTCTCCCAATAGTGTAGATAAGATGGGATTTTCCTATCTTATTTTTCAAGAGTAGCCACTCCTGGCCCTTGGCACCACCATATAAATTTTAAAGTTGGCTTGTCAAATTCCAACAAAAGCCTATTGAGATTTTAATTGGGATTTTACTGAGTCCATAAATCAATTTGTAGAGAAATGACATCTTTACTATGTTGAGTCCTTCAATCCATAAAGGGGTATATTTCTCCATTTCTGTAGCTCTTCTTTAATGCCTTTCAATAAAATTTTATAATTTTCTCCATTAATATCTTGTACATATTTGGCTGGATTTATTCTTTGCCACTTCATATTTTTTTAAGACCAGCATGAATAAAGTCTGTTTTAAATTTCTTTTTTATACTAGATGCAGGTTAGAAATAAAGTTTAACATTTTCTCACCCCTACTTTTGAGGCCATAGTTGGAGGGACTCAGGCTATTTTTAACTCAGAGCTGGGAGGATATTTCTGGCTGTGCTCCAGATACCATGTGGTGTAGAGACTAGAACCCACGCCTCCCATGAACTTTGGTATGTGTTCTAGTTCATGCAATCATCTTTATAGTTCACATTTAACTTATTTAATTTACTTGATTTTATTCAGAAACTTTGCTGAGCTCTTTTATTAATGCTCTACTAATGTATTATATTAATGCATTTATTTGTGAATTTATTTTTATTTTTTAATGTTACCCTTACATTATCTGATGGCTGTAACAATTTTGTCTTTTACCATACCAAAAAAAAAAAAATCAGAATTTTTTTTCCTACCTACTGCGTTATCCAGAAAACCCACTAGAATATTGAATAAATTGGTCAGTATTAGCATTTAAATATATATTAAATTAAATAGTTTCTATTTTTAAGTATTCATTAAATGTATTTAAACATATTTTGTACTTTTCTAAGCATTTTTAAATATTTCTTTTTTTTGTTTTGTTTTGTTTTTTTTTTGTTTTGTTTTTTGTTTTTGGGTCACACCCGGCAGTGCTCAGGGGTTACTCCTGGCTCCATGCTCAGAAATTGCTCCTGGAAGGCACGGGGGACCATATGGGACACCGGGATTTGAACTGATGACCTTTTGCATGAAAGGCAAACGCCTTACCTCCATGCTATCTCCCGGGCCCCTTTAAATATTTCTTAACATTTTAGACACTAGCATTTTTTTGGTCAAGTTGAAACGAAGGGGCTTTTCTTATGTATTTTCATTAATTATAGAGTTGGTCGAAGTAATTGTCGATAATCCTTATCACTTTAAGAAGTCTTGTTCTATTATCAGTTTTCTCAGAGTCTTTTTACTTATGATTGGATGTGGAGGGTTTTTTTATTCTCTGTTGAACAGTCAAAAGAATTGCTCTTATAATTAATTGAATTATTCTTTTTAGAGAGCCAATGTTGGGGCCTTGATAATTTTCTTTCTTTCTTTTTTTTTTCAGCTCTTTATTACATTAGTTTCTCCTCTTATTACTTTGTTCTTCCTCTTCTACTTTGTTATTCTTCTTCATAAGCTCACTCGCTTCATCTCTTTTCATTTGAGGAACAGAGGGCCCTTTCAAAAAAAAGGATTGCCTCCCAATTTTGGTAGGTAGTACTTTCATTATTACTTAATCTAAAAGATTTCGTAATTTCAACTATGATTTCTCCTTTGATGCTCGAGTTCACTATTGGTGCACTTCTTGATTTCCAGACAAATGAGGGTGTTCTGATTCTTTTAATTTTTACTTTGAGCTTTTCTCCCTTGGTCCAAAAATATGCTTGATCATTTGCAGTGCTTTGATATTTGTCAAGGTTTGCTTTAGGGAGCTGGTTTGTGGTCATGTCTAATGACCTCTGTATTCTTTAAACAAATGAGTGAGAATTCGATGCCACATTTTCCTGTTTGTTTAGTAAGGTCTTCCTTATTTTCATTGCTGCGTTGGTCCTACCCACCAACCACCCCCACACTCCTTCTTTTATGCTTTGTGTGTTCCCTGGCAGGTCACATTATTTTTTCTCTCCATTTTAACCTTCTGGATTGATAACACAGTTTTTGGTCTCTCCCATTCCCCACCTATTAGTGATCTTGGAATGAATCCAGCATGTTGCGATTATCTTTGTGATACTAAACCTTGCAGTGTAGGTATTCCACAAAGCTTCCTTGAAGGTACTGGAGTCTGAGAATAGAAATTCAGGCAGGCCAGGTGTTAACTAACCAGAAACTACAGTGTGCCACCTGGGGCCAGTGTCCATGAGAGAGTCCCAGGAGCAGGAGTGCTGACAAAGTTGCCATTACTGGACTGTTAGTGGCTGTTGCTCTGAGGACTGCTGCATGCACTGGCTAGCATTTCTGGAAGATTCTACCCACCCAGTGACTGATGGAAAGCCTCCTTTAGAGACTCTCTGCTTCCTTGTCTGTGGTAGAAATATGCCATGGACACAGGCAAGGCAATAGGGCAGAGTGGCAGCATCTGAGCTCAGAATCTATGAAGTTCTTGGGAATTGTGTCCCAGCAGTTCTTGGGAATTGTATCCCCTTTGAAGCTAGCCCCTTGGTCTCTCTCTCTCTCTCTCTCTCTCCACCCAGGTTACCTGGAGAACTTTCATTCCATGTCTCCACTATCCAGCTCTTCTAGAACTTCAATGCTGTTGTTACTGTGTATTTTAATTCCAGCTTGCTTATGCTTAGTCACAGAAGACATTGCTTTAATATACTTTTTAGTATTTCCAGCACATCCACCTTTTCACTTGTTCTTCATTGTTTCTTTCATCTCAGACTGTCCTATCTGGGTTCAAATTCTTTCTGTGTGAAAATGAGTCATTTAGGATTTCTCTTAGAGAGAACCTATTAGCAGAAAATGTTTTTGGTGGGGAGACTGAATATGTGCTATTTTCTTCTCTTTATCTCTCTCTCTCTCTCCCTGTCTTTCTCTTGCTCTCTGTCTTTGTCTCTGTCTCCCTCTGTCTCTCTGTCTCTCTGACTATCATTACAGTGCTGGATATTGAAACTAGGTTTCCAGTGCAAAGGATGTGTACCTGTTCCATAAGCCATCTGCATCGCCCCTGTCCCAGTTCTTTAAGAGCACTAAAACTCTTTATCTCCAACTTTTTATTGAGGTGCCATGGTTAATCACTACTGTTAGGGTGAGGATTTCACGAATGCAAGAAACTTGATAATTCCTTCATTTTAGGTCATCAATAATACTGTCCTCCTTTCTTCTTTGAAAACTCCAGCCTCAGGGGCCGGAGTGATGGCACAGCAGCAGGGCATTTGCCTTGCACACAGTCGATCCAGGATAGATGGTGGTTTGAATCCCGATGTTCCATATGGTCCACCAAGCCAGGGTAAATTTCTGAGTACATAGCCAGGAGTAACCCTGAGAATCACCAAACGTGACCCCAAAACCAAAATAAAAAGTCCAATCTCAGTCAGTTGGATACTTGAGTGCTTTAAATGTAAGTTATGTTTCTCCCACCCCTGCACCCCTACATCTTTTTAGCAGTATTTTTTTTTGTTTTTGGTTTTGGGGTCACACCCAGCACAGTGCTCAGGGATTATTCCTGGCTCTACGCTCAGAAATCACTCCTGGCAGGCTCGGGGGACCATATGGGATGCCGGAATTCAAACCCCCATCCTTCTGCATGGAAGGCAAATGCCTTATCCATGCTACCTTTCTGGCCCCTCTTTTCAGCATCTTCTCATAGCCTTTGATGTTGTCCTGTCTAGATTTGCCTTGTCCACATCTGAGCCTGTGAGTCACTGGCCTTCAGAATATGCCTTTCACAAAACTGTCACAGGGCCTAAAGGGGTTAATCTGTGGAAGGACCTGCATGCTTTTCCTGCAGAAGAGTAGGTACATGAAGTAAGCGATCAATAAGTGTTTGCTCTCATGGATTCGGGGTATTGATGTCTGTGCCAGCTATGAATTCATTGCTTCATAACACTAAGTGCCCTGCTCTAGTTGCCTACGTGCTCTGCAAACACAGCTCTCCTTTGCCAGCTGCCTCATTGTAGCTTCTGCCAAGGAAGGATACTGGAGTGATGCCCAGGCTTGGGGGTTGGGGCAGGACACTTGTCTTGTGTGGGTTTGGGATCCTCTGAGCAACCCCTGTAATGATGGTCTCACCTCTGGGGGCTTGTTGGACAGAAACTGCATGGCTTGTCCCTGGAGTTTTCCAGCTTGCCTGCAGCTTCTCTGCTTCCTTACCAAAGCACTCAGGCCCAGTTGGATGCCATGTTAAAATGAATGTTTCCTAGGGCCAGAGAGATGGTTCAATGGGAAGAGCATATTTGTTGTATATGGGAAGTCCAGGTTCATCTCCTAGCACTGCATGGCCCCCTAAACATCCCAGGAGCAACCCCTGATCACAGAGTTGGTGATAGCCCCTATGCACTACCAACTGTTGCCCGAAAATCTAAAAAAAAACCTTAGGGGCAAGAGAGATAATATAGTGGGTAAGATGCCTTGCATGCGCCTGATCTGGTTTCAATCTCCAGCATCCCAGATGGTCCCTTGAGCATCACCAGGGGTGATTCCTAAGTATAGAGCCAGGAGTAATCCCTGAGCATCACAAGCTATGCCCCCAAAATTAAAAAAAATATGTAAATGCCTTCTCCCAAATGCAAAGTTTTCCTCCTGCTTTCTTTAGTCCCAGTGGTTTTCTGTGTATTCCAAAACTATACCTCATATGTTTATTTGTTTTGGTTTGAGGGCCACTAAAATATTTGTTTTAGTTATACTCTGATTGACCTATTTGGAAGGGGGGTGCTCTGTGCTCAGACATTAGTCCTGACAGTGCTCAGGAGACAGTATATTATGCCAGGGATGGAACCTGGGTTAGCCACATGCAAGATAAATGCTACTCTGACCCCACTTCAGTTAAATTTTTTGTCTTTTTGGGGGGGCATACCTGGTGGTGCTCAAGCGTAACACCTGGCTCTACACTCAGGAATCCCTCCTGGTGGGCTCAGGGGATATATGGAATTCCAGAGATCGAATCCCAGATTGGCTGCATGTAAGGCAAATACCCTACCCACTGTACTTTTGTGCCTACCCCACTTTAGTTATTTTTTTATTTTAGTAATTAACCACTGTTTACTCCGTTCACATTTTTATATTTAATTTATATGAAAGTTTTCAAGTTCAATATCTGCTATGGTTTCAGTCTTTCTTTCTTCTTTTGGTTTGGAGCCACACCTGGCAGTGCTCAGGAAATACTCCTGGCTTTGCACTTGGCAATCACTCCTTGAGGGGCCCAGGAAACCATATGTGATGCCTGGGATTCAACTCAGGTGGAGTTGTGCAGCTGAATATAGGGGGTTACAGAAGTTTATTTGAATGTAGGGAGTTATTATTGAATGAGGGGGGTTATAAAAGTTTGCTGCAAAAGTCTGTTTGAGAGTAAAGATTTATAGAAAATAAATGCCAATAAAGAGCAAAGAAATGGGTCATTGGATTGAGCACATGCTAAGCATACAGAAGCCCAGGTTCCTTTCCTGGTGCCACATGGTCTCCTGAGCTCTACCAGAAATGACCCTTGAGCACTGCTTGGTTGTAGCACTAAGAATAATAAAAATCAATGAAATTGAACACTATTAAAATGTTTTAAATAAGGGCCAGAGTGATAGTACCATGAATAGAGTGTTTGCCCTGCACCTGGCTGACCTAGGTTTGATCTCTGGTACTCCATATTAAAAAAAAAAAAAAAAGAAAAAAGAAAAGAAAGTAAAAGTACTTTTGAACCTTTGATATGCCACCTGGGGCCATATCAAAACATCTTGGGCAAAAATGTGTGGTGAATAGCTAGAGAACAGTCCTCATCCAGGTACTGGAAATTTCTCCCTCATTCCCTCTCTAGACTCCATCTGCAATCTCTTCTGAGTACCCTGCAAACTCTCCAGGGCCTGTATCACTTCTGTTTCATTTCCCTTCCTTGCTTAAACTCGGTTACTGTGAGGTCAGCCCTTGTGGCACTTTCCAGGGACAGCTGCCACTAA
>PVKC010048632.1:0-10865 GCA_004027635.1 Crocidura indochinensis | reverse complement strand
CTTCTGACAACACCATGGCTAAGCAATCATGACTGACACTCTCTGCTCTTCCTTCTCTCTTTACCAAGTCATTCTTCCTGAAGCTAGTTGCCTTCCTGCTTTTCAAACTAAGGTCAGGGACCAAGGTGTCTGTCCCACCGCCCCTTCCAAGCTAGAGCTCTGCAGTGACTAATTTAATTAGGAGTGTTTCCAATCGATGGTGGTTGCAAATATTTTTGCCTTGACAGTAATTGCATACTTCATTTTGCAAAGGGACGTGACTAGCACTTCCGGAGGCCTCCGGAGGTCCCAAATCTGAGTCTCCCAGCAGATGCACCGATTACTCAATACACTGTTTACCCGCTTTTGGTGACATTGAGGCTGACCTTGGAGTCACCGCCCCCGCTGCCACATTCTCCTTTGTCGTACCACCATTTGTTTTTCAATTTGTCCAAGAGGCCTTGTTCATTCAGTTTTAAAACTGCGAGGTTAACAGCATTTCTTGAAACGATAAAACATATTTTGTAAGAAACTGCACAGCTGTTAAGTTGTTAGAAGGAATGAGGACTTTAGCTCTTTTAGAAGTTTCTCCCAGGGGCTAAATAAACCTCTCATTTTTTGCCACCCGTCAGTCTCTTGCACCAGGGTCCAAACCAAAGGCAACGGTCACTCAGTTCAAAGCATAAGTCAGGTTGGGGTGTTTGGTATTATTCTTTTTCACAGTTCATTTAGCGGCAAATAACTGACATTATCATTAGCCAGTTATATGGCTTTTCCTTTTTTTTTTTTTTTTGCAAAACTGTAATAAACTGGAATTTGAGAGTAATTTTGCTTTGAGTTCCTTTTGCCTCGAAGAATTTCAACGACCCAAGCAAGAGAAACTGAAATGAAAATTCATCCCCAGAAGGAAGAACATAATGACTTAAATCAGCAACACAGCCTCTAATTTTCGTGCCTTGATTTTCTGACCAGGAAAGGACGATGGCCTTTCTTATTTGTGTGGATGTAGTTTGGTCATATGTTTAATTGGGTTGGTCTTGAGAATTATTACTATTTGCAAGTTAGATTTTGTTTCCTTGGATTGGGGAGAGTAAAATGATGGTAGCTGCTCTTGGGAAAATGTTATAATATTTGAGGTGTTTTTTGTTTGTCTGTTTTTAAGAATTGATGAAAGGCACTAGTTGCTAGTTTGGACATAGGGTCTCATATCCAATTTTATGTTTTATATTAAGTATTAATATTTTATATTAATCCATGCTGCTATGGATTTTGTAAGCAAACATTCTAGATTACATTTTCTCTGTGTTTGGATCTACAAGGGAGCTATTTATGCATGCATTGGCTAAAACTATCAAAAAATCTATATGACTATATGACTGTGCAAATTTCTATCACTATCAAATTTCTATCCTCTCCTAAAGGATTAGGACTAAAAGGCAGCATGGGCTTTGGCTATCCCTGCTTTAATTCCTTCTTGCTTTCATGTTAGTTTTTAAATGATCCATCAACTCTTTGAAGGTTTCCCAGAATCTCACAACATGTTTATCAAACTTTGGTAATGAACTTTATAGGCTGAGGAAACTTGAGTAGTGTTTATGCTATGTTACTTGCTTAACACTAAATTGGTAATTGCTTCAAGTCAAATGAATTTACAGATAAAATAAAATAACTTTATTAATGACACAGGAACACTGCTGATTGATCTGCAAGTATAATATCTTTCAGCTGACTAATAAAAAGCATTGCATATTCTACCACTTATCCATGTATTCAAGTGTGTTTGCAATATTTCAGATAAATAATGTGCATTTTCCAGTGTTGGGATAGTTTATCTAGAGAGGAAACATTTCTCATGAGTAAATCATATACCTAAACATACTATCTCTTCCTTGGAGTCAGGCTGCTATTTACTAGATTATATTTAATAGTTATTCCTATATTCCCAAGTGACACTTGATTTGCATAAAAATTTATATACTACATAAAGTGAATAATACCAGGCAGGTAATTTAATCCCCCGAAGGACCAGCCTGAAATGTAGGCATTTATGAATAGTCAATGAAACAGACATTTTAAAACACAATCACTTGAGAAAAAGGAACTGTTTTATTTGGGTTTATAAGAACCTAAATAAGTTGTTTTCAAATGACTTAAACCTATCTAATAAAATTTTATATTTTGGATCAAAGTATTTTTTATAATAAAGTAATTTCATCCTTAAACATTTTATTAGATATTTTTAAATGAAGAGATATCCCAATTGCTTTATATGTTGCTTTAGACCATTCCTTTGATAAAACTAAAACCATTTCATGAGAGGGTTATTTAACAGGGTTATTAGTCATACCCAAAGACAGTTTCACAGCACAATAGAAAACAAAAAAGCAAAACAAAAGAATGAATAAAGGAAAAAAAGCTGTACGTTGAGAAAATTGTTTGGAATTAAGCTTTTTTAACATTATTCTATGATATCATCTTTCTAATATCATATAATAGGCCATGTAAAAACAGTTTAGTTTCACACTGCTATCCATTGAACATATCCATTGTATTCCTGTATCTGGTGACTAGAATATATTGACCAATAGAATAGTCACTGCCCAGTGTACAGTTAATAGACATTTTGCTTTTGGAAATAGAAAATCCCCTTAAATAGACCAAATTTATTGAAAAAATATTTGATAAAGATATCAAATTTGTTTTTAAAAATAAAAATATTTTAATAAATACATGAAATTAATAAAAATGATAAATATAAGACACTTTGTCATTACTATAGTAATAGTTTTCAGGATTTCAAGATCTACTTGAATGTTAAAAATTGCCTCTTTACCATAATTAGCCAATGATATAATATTTTTATGCTCTGCTTGTGTCTAATGTCTCCTTGGATTACTATCTGAATCGCATCATAGTCTCTAAAAGAGGGACAGTTTGAACTTCTCCTCAGAATGCATCACTTTGACTTTTTATTAATAGTATCATTAAATTACTTTATATTTATATCATTATTCCACTCAATTTACTAGAATAGAATAAAAAGCTGTTTAATTTTTAATAAAATGCTAGGCCCAAAAGTTGTCACTGGGAGGCAAAACTAAGGAAGCCGGTTCTAGTGGATGAGTTAAATGAAAGACTGAAAATGAGTTCTTCCCGCTCTATGTTTTATTATTGCTTGGGATTCCCTCATTCATCTCAGCAGGTCAGATTCTCAACACACATGGGTGATAATGGGGTATGACTGCCCTGAGTTGGCAGTGGAACCTAAGAGGGATCTATTTGCCAAGCAGATAAGATAGATGAAAAATATCGGGAGCTATTTCTTACACAAATTATTTGACACTTTTGAGTGGTACTTTTACAGAATAATGTCAACTGATACAAACTATTTTAGTTCACATATGGAAGAGAGAGAAGAAACAGTGAACTGAGAGACCACGTTCTGATCAGAGGTGTAGCCATATTTGAGAACCAAAGATGCAAATTGCCCTAAATCGCCAAGCCCATCCTTGTATACTATAGTGGAACTGCTGGTAAGAAAAGTCCTATTTCAGTATCTTGTCTTCTAGTATTAGATTATGAGGAATTTGTGGTTTAAGATTGAAACAAGAATATTCACCTCTGGACAAGTCCCAGAAATTGGAAAAATTCCAATGGTTTTTATTTCTGAAATTTCTTTCAAGTGTGCTTGAGATTTGGAAAATCCACACCTCATTGCCCTAGCTAATAAACAGGACACATTTTATTAGTGAGAAACAGACAGAATTCAGAACGAGGGCCAGGAACATGGCCCCGAGTGCTGGAACACATGCTCAACTCCAGACTTGGCCCTTGAGCACTGCAGCACTATCCCTTTATCCTAAGTTCCTTGCCAACCAGCATTGCCTGGAGCACTGCTAAGCACTGCCAAGCACTGCCAGTTCCAAACACTAAAACTAAACCAAAACTAAACCTTAAAGAAATAACAACAGAATAGCTTTAGAGTAGGAACCAACATATTTAGGTTTTTCATTGACTAATTTTGGAGTAAAATAATGCAGTGCAGAGTGATATTTGTTTATAAAAACACATGCTCAACTCAGGACAAGGTATCTTTCTCATACCTTCTGCCCTTCTGATAGAAATTACCAGGAAATGCTAGAGAGTTGGATTCAGCCTTTGTGCTGAATTTATATCATTCATATTGTATCTATCTGAAAGCTATATTTCTTATCATTTCTGTTGGTAAAGTATTTAAGTTTAAATCAGGCAAGATGTCTGCCTAACTAGAAAAACTTAAGCAAGGAAATTTTAATTTCGGTAACTGTTTCTATGATTCCTGGGTTTGTGACTATTGAAGTGTGCAATACTGATGATATGAAGTCAAGATACATTCATTGTCTGCCCATGAAATATTTAGGCTGCATATGGTTTGTGGAATAATTTGCAGCATTACTTTTAGTTTGGTTACTGCAAATTCAATTTCATTTTTTTTCAACAGGATTTGATTCCTGGTTCTGGTGTCAGTAGCGAGTGAAACCAATACTACTTGTCTAAACTACTATGCAATGGTGTTGTGCTTTATTGTGCTTCCATTGCTTGCATACACACCAGAATGACTCATTAGATTAGGCCTATGTTCTCTTACCTGGAGTGCTCTGTTCAGAATTTTATTCACTTTCTATAGTAAGTGCTAATGTCCAGAAAATCTATTTGGTTGGTTGATACTAGGAATTTTGTTAAGTAGTCCCTAGTAATAAAAAATACTATTTTAAAAGGTAAAAACTGTCTGTATCAAAAGAAATCATGTAAATAAGTAATAATATCTTTTTAAAATTAACAAAGGGCACTGTTATATAATCTACACAGGAAGAAATATAAATCATATAAAAATAATTCAACATTACTTGGAATTAAGCTAACGTGCTTTAAAGCACTTTTTTTTTTTTGCTCATCATGCTGAGGACAATAGAAATATTGAGTCTGTAGTCAGATGTAATAAGATGGGCATTTTCATACACTGATGATAGAATTTAAAAACTGGGATAGTCTGGGCAGGAAAGGCAGCTGACCTGCTACAACAGATCCTGGGCTGAATTACTAACAGCGCATCACATTTCCCATGTACAGCAAGGGGTCACTCCTGAGAAGGCAGAGCCAAGAACAGCCCCTAGGAATAGCAGTGTGCCCCCAAACTGACCACTCATCCACTAAACAACCAATTAACCAGCCATTCAACCAAACTTACAACCAAACAAACCCAAAACTTCCAAATTGGGAGGGAAATAAATCTTTAAACAAGAGCGACGTTAAAACACTTCTTGGGTGGGGAGATAAACCAGCAGTCTGTGCTAACCATAGGCCAGGACTCAAGTTCAAACTCCAGTATCACATGGTTTCTTCTTCCTCCCCCAGCACTGGAGGCGCAGCCCTGAAAGTTTCCTGCAGCTATGGGTACGGCCCTGAAGGTTCTTGGGCACCTCTAAGGTGGCACCACTGACCCCTTGCACTGTAATGCTCAGGCAGTCCTACACTTGTGTACCTTAGTACTGGACCACTTGACCCAGTTGGCTAAGTACTGCTATAGTGTGACTACCAGACTTCCTGAGCACTGTCCCCCCCATAATTCTTACCCTTCAATTAACCAGTAATACTGATAGCTTTCATTAACAATTCCTCTGTGAAAAATCAATTATAAGAGATGCATGATATTAAGAAATTAGCTCATAAAGTCTTATAGTTATGTATGAATATAACAAAACACTGAAAACAATCTTCCTTCCTATCAGGAGGAGAAAGAGTAGATTTTGGCCCACAAAAGTGGCACTCACGATTGATCTGAGTATTAAAATCACTTACTGCACACACAGATGCTCAGGCCCAACCTTGTATCTGATTCTTTTCCTTAAAGAATCGAGAGCACCATATCTGTACTTTACTACCGTTCCAAGTTGACAATATCAACAAGCACTAATAAGTCATCTGATTGAATGCTTTACAACCCAAAACCAAAGGTTTTGGCCTCAACTTTTTTTTTTGAGGGGTGGGCCACACCTGGCAGTCCTCAGGGGTTACTCCTGTCTCTGCACTCAGGAATCACTCCTGGAACTGCTTGCGGGCCCGATGGGATGTGAGGGATCAAACTTGAGTCGACTGCATGCAAGGCAAATGCCTTCCCTGCTATACTATGACTTTAGCCCTTCTTCAACGTTTTTAACTAATTATGGAACATCTGGGTGACAAAGTGAAAAGAAAACTGGAGGGGTTGGAATAGTAACATAGCGGTAGGGTGCTTGCCTTGACTGTGGCTGACCCAGGATGGAAGCAGGTTCGATTGCCAGCATCCCATATGATCCCTCGAGCCAGGAGCAATTTCTGAGTGCAAAGCCAGGAGTACAGCCAGGTGTGGCCCCACAAAACAAAACAAAACAAACAAACAAACAAAAACAAAAAAAAAGAAGAAAAGTGGAAGGAACACAGAGCAGTGATGCTCAGTGGTAGAGCATGTAATTTGAATGTCTGAAGGCCTGCATTTGATCCAGGCCCCAAACAAAACTTAAACGATAGGAATTAAGTTGTACATTTATTGCAATTCTTTTTTTTTTTTTTTTTTTTGGTTTTTGGGTCATACCCGGCAGTGCTCAGGGCCTACTCCTGGCTCCATGCTCAGAAATTGCTCCTGGCAGGCATGGAGGACCATATGGGGCACCGGGATTCGAACCAACATTTATTGTAATTCTAACTTGAAATTAAATACTCTATATTTTTTATATATTTCACATTAATAGAAAAATAGTGCAAAGAACTATAATCAACAGCTATTTCTGGGTGTAGAGATTGTGATTCATTTGAATCAGAGCCTGTGGTATAATTCCTCACAGACCTAAAACGATTAGCTATAACAAGTGATACCTTAATGAGGAGCAAAAAAAGAAAACCTCAAAAGAAACCAAAAAGCGAAATACCTCAAGGATGAGCAAAAAAAGAGAATTGCTTTATGTAGACTCCAAAATAATATTTTAAGTTTTGAAAAAAAATTGAGAAAGGACTAGATTTTAGACATGATTTTTATGGACCCAAGAAAATATTGATGGTTCCTGACTGTGTTTGCTTTGGTTCCCTGGATTCCATACTGAGACAAGGCTGAGAACGTGGATGCATTTAGCTCTTACAGAGTTTCTACCTTCATTGAGGGGAACAAGTGAGGCAGAAAGTCTGAGTAACACGTTAATTAGCAGGTCAAGCTCATCATCTGGGACCTGCAGGAGGTTAATAGATCTTGCAGTGTCCTGGGGAGAACATGCAGATTTACACAGACAAGGAAAGTGTTCTCCCTTAGGTCAAGTTAAATGAATGTGGCTGTGAATAGACTTGAGCCCTTCTAAGTGGGCCATGAAAAAAAGTACTGTGTAGATCTCTGTTCTTAGGAAGAGACTCCTGGACTGACAACTATGTTGCTTAAGTGAACAATTCTATAGGCTCTATGAAAGAGCTCTTTCCCACAGTTTTGACAGGAATACAAATGCAATTTGTTCCCTTCTTCCATCAGTCTACATGTTCACTATCTTTGTTTCCCCAAATCCAGCAAAATTCAAAATAGAATTTTAATGCTATTCTATTTCAACTGTTATGAAGAAGTGAAATGAACTGAAAACTCCTAGGAGCACTCCAATAAGAAAATAGATGTTTTAGGAAAAAATAATCGAACAGCAATTTTCTTGTAGAAGTTCTTTATCTCTTTGGTGCTGTGTCAATAGGCTTCCTCATGCCTTCACAGTGAACACATGGAAATCTATTTCATCCAAGATGTACAGCGAGGAAGGACAAGTGCCCCAGGGGATTTACTTAAAACTGTGGTTTCATCAACGATTACTCCCCAAATTAAAGTGAATTAATTAAAAAAATAAAGTGAATTAATTAAAAAACCAAGAGTTCACGTACCCACCCAAGAGCTTTCCATAAAATCAATTAATGCACAGAAAAAAAGAACAATTTATCAAGAAAATATAGAGTAAATAAAAATCAATAAGCAGTCAAGTAATGTGCAGAGCTATTTATATCTTTTCTTAAGAGAAGATATTTTCAAAGAAGTTCTACTCTTTATCAGCTATGTGGGCCAAGAAGAATGAGCAGTTTTCAGCATTATCAATGCTCCACTAAGTTTTCAATTTAACTTGTAACGGTGTTATTCCTTTTATTTTGGAATTTCCCTTCCAGTAAATAAGCACAAGCCTCTTTTTGCTTCACTGGATTTGTTCACCTATTTTGAAGGGTAGAATTTGGGCTCAATTGATATAAACAGAATTTTTAAAGACAACTTATTTTTTCATCTCCTGTTCATGCATGCAAAGACTTTTCATAATGCTCTTTGCCTGAAAGTTCAAAATTAAGGTGTCAGCAAGGGCATTTCTTCTGAGAATTCTGTTTATGTGAGTTTATCTTCCCACTGGAACTTTACCTTGTCCCCTTTCTTTGCATTTTTGATCTCATAATAAAAAAGAAAAAAAGTAAGGACTCTCAGAAGAAAATGATATTTATTTTCCTTATTTACAAATACTTGCAAATAAATCTTTTAAAAGTGAAAAAGAAAACCCACCACCAACAAGATAGCTCTATGGATCAATTATATCCAAATTAGAGAGGGCATTTTATTTAGTTGGGAAGATAATGCAGACCTAGCATTAATAGGCATTTAAAAATAAGCATTTGAAACTCATTTTGAAAAGAAAGTATTTTGCTTTGAGGGTTTTAAGTAATATATGAAATCAGTGTATATATAGAACTTTGTATTTTACAGGTCAAGTGAGTCAAAGAGAACTGAGAAAATTAAGTAGAAACTGCCGTAGACTTGAGGAAGTGCTTCTACATATTCTGTTCTCCAGAGTTTGCTTGACTAGTTCTTATTTAAGAGCAAAGTCTGAAGTGTGAGGGACATGTGTTTTTTAGGAGCATGTCATTTAGAGATTTATGGATAACTTTAGTGTTGAGTGATTTAAAAGTAATCTTAGAAATATCTCAATTGGTTTAGTTTCATGACGTTATAGTTTTTAGTGACAGTGGAAATTTTATTCTACCCTGGGCCAGGGACCTCTTTGAGAGGACGACAAAAGCTACAATGATTTTCTTACAAGACACGAAGGCACAGAACACAGTCCGTATTTACAGATCCTGAACAGGTCATCATGTATACAGACAAAGATGTACCTTGACTCTTCCACTAAAATTAACCACCATCTTCAAGTAATTCTACAAAGGTAAGAGAAACTGGTGCCTGGTGTATCCAGAATTTAAGTAGAACATTGAAGACTATGTAAGGGCAGGAAGGCACTGAAATTTAGGATTCTTGTTTTATCTGCTATGACATATATTTGTCTATCAATTTTATTTCTTTATGATGGCCTTGAGTGCTGTGTCAGATTGCATGGGGGTAAATCCCTCACGCCAAACCATCCCACAGATGGTTTGCTTTAAAGCCTTTGCTTTAAAGGAAGACTCCAGATCTCTAGGTTGGGAAGTACTTCAAGCTACCTTGGGTTCTCATTTTCCCTTTAAATAGCAATTATTATTATTCTAAAGCAATATCCTCAAACACCTGAGTCTGGCGGGACCTGATTTGGATCTCTTCCTTCTCAGTTTCTAGCACTCTACATTATTCTGTGACCCACAGAGCTCTCTTTTGCATATTTAATTGGTTCTTAAAAATTTACAGAGACTGGTTAAAGAAATGATAATACTAATATTTCTGAGTCCAAATGTGATTTAAAGATGGCCTCTAACCATTTCCTTTTTACAGATGTGATGACCGAGACTGAAAAAGTTGGGTCACCAGAGTCAGTGGGAACAACAGTTTGTACTCTCTGGCTCAGTGATTTAGAATTCTAGAGCTTCTGGCTCAGTGCTCTTCCCAAGAACCGTCACTGAACCCCTTCCAGTCAGCGCCTTCCTAGCCAGTCAGACTGCTTCACCATCCCTCCTGCAGCACCCCGTGGTGCTTTCAATATTTCCTGAAAAGGCTCTAATACACTCTAAATTTTTAATGGCAGATTATTTGCACTAGTAAATTGGCAAGTTCTGTTTTTTCTGGTTAAATGCTCTTTGACTTCATAACAGCTGATGGTGTTTATGATGGACTGGAGTATGACATAAACCTTACTTGAAGGATCTGGGGCTTCTGGTCTAGGCACCTAGTCTATTTCCTGTCTATTGCTGGGAATAACCCCTGAGCAGTGCCCAAAGAGTAGCCCCTATATATTGCTGTGTAGTCCAAATATCAATCAATAGCACTTCAAAATCAGGTAGGTGATCTTTCTAAGGTAGATTCTTTCCAAGGACTACAGAAAGAAGGGATTTATTTAAAAAGGAATAGCAACCTTTAGATGATGAATTGATTTGGTTAGATGGTAATGTTTATTTTCTCTCAGCATTATAATACAAAGATTATTTTAGTATATATAAGGTTTTTCTTGATTTCTGGTCAAAGTTTTTAAATTAAATTCTCAAGATATATAACATAGATAAGTACAAAAACAATAGATTACATTTGTTCTCTAAGATGAAATAGGATTGTATGAGTGAATAAGGAGTGGACCATGGCATCATGGGACCACGGTGACATGTGACATTAGAAGGCCTTGGGTACCTTTTGTTGGGGAAGGTGCAGCAATGTGCTGAACATCAAAGTTCAATACTGTAAACAATACTGTAAACTTCAATACTATTGTAACCATTGGCTAGACACACCATATCTACATACAGACACACCCATACATATATTTGTATTATGGATTATAAAAATGTTCAATCAGAAAAAGTCTCATCATTGAATTTTCATTTCTCCTCCTTTTCTATACATGATTATATATTAAAAACTGCATTTCCGGGGCCGGAGAGGAGGCGTTAGAGGTAAG
>PVKC010048631.1:0-10844 GCA_004027635.1 Crocidura indochinensis | reverse complement strand
AACCCATTGTACATCTGAACATGTACATTTGAGTCGTTGTCACCAAGTAATCAATAATAATAGAAAGATATAAATATGCTTCCTTTACAAGCTAATTTTATTGAGCTATAATTTACATAAAATACAGCCATTTTAAAAAGTGGGGGTAATGGGGCCCGGGAGATAGCATGGAGGTAAGGCGTTTGCCTTTCATGCAAAAGGTCATCAGTTCGAATCCCGGTGCCCCATATGGTCCCCCGTGCCTGCCAGGAGCAATTTCTGAGCATGGAGCCAGGAGTAACCCCTGAGCACTGCCGGGTGTGACCCAAAAACCACAAAAAAAAGTGGGGGTAATAAGTAGTGGTATTCACCCTATGACTTTTTGGGGAGCAGTTGGTTCAATATCTGTCAAATCCTTCAGTATAAGAAGCATCTTCAGAGTTGAAAAAATAATACAGTGAGTAAGGTGTTCTCCTTGCATGAAGATTACTGGAGTTCAATCCTCAGCATCTCATATAATACCCTGAGCACTGCCAGGAGTGATTCCTGAGTGTATAGCGGAGTAACTGGTTGAACACAACTGGGTTACCTCCAAACAAAGCAAAACAGCAAGAAAAAGAAAAATAAGTACTTTACAGGTTTGGTTTGGGGGCCATCCCCGGTGGCTCTTAGGAGTTACTCCTGGCTCTGCACTCAGAAATCACTCTTGGCAGGCTCAGGGGACCATATGCGCTGCTGAGGATCGAACCTGGGTCCATCTTGGGTCAGCAACATGCAAAGCAAACACCCTACCCAGTGTATACTATTGATCCAACCTCCTGAGTATTTGTTTAATCATAATATGCCAGGCCTTCCTCTTCTTGTGTTTCACCTGGACTCCCTATACATGCTAGCACCAAGCCCTGCCAGTCCTGGTTTAATACCACACTATAACCAGCCTTTTTGCCCCAAGCCTGGGCTATTTCAAAGTCATCCTTCTGGACCCTGAGTCATTCCAACATTCAAATCTGATTATGCCCCTGCCCTGTTCACAGGTATCCCATGCTAAATGGCATAAATGGCATTGGTGCTGCAACTTGTGTTTTTCTACCTATGGGAGCTTCATTAATAGTGTTCTACTGTGAGGGGCTATCGCTCCAGGTAGGGCATTTACTTTTCATCCAGCTGACCTGGGTTCAATTCCCAGCATCTCATATGGTTCCCTGAGCCTGATCAGGAGTGAATCCTGAGCTGAGAGGCAAGTGTTAACCCTGAGCACCGCTGAGTATAGCCCCAAACAAAACAAGATGAGACAAAAGTTTTCCACTGCGTCTAATGGTGCTGGACTAAGGTGTAATATGAAATTCTAGCAACAATATTAATCTGTTGGCACAGTCTGTCCAGTGTGACTTCCTAGTGTGGGCAGCCGGTGGCACATACCACCCGAGACCTATTCACAAGTGACATAACTTCTTAAAACCTTTTCCTTCCCTGGAAAAGAGGCGAGAACCAGGACCTGCCAGGGTGCAGGGGTGAGGCACTGTGACAGAGGACCTGCACACCACACAGGAAGTCACGAGTATCATATAGTTGGGGATGCCAGACACCACCCACCTCTGGGATCCCACAACCACAATAGATGTGTGCCCTGGATATTACAAAAATGGTGATGATAATGATGACAAGAATGGGAAAGACAAAAATAAGTCAGTATTTGGCAATGGACTTATGGAAGAAAAGCAAATCTCATGATAAAGTACTCTGTGCATGCACATAAAGCAACTAAGTCAAAAAGTACACAGATGGAGCCCCCTCCATCTCCAAAGAAGGCTTTGTCCCTATATGATCAATGTCTGTGGTGGGGGACATATTTTTTCCTTGTTTTGGATATTGGGGCCACACCTGATTGTTCTTGGGGGCTACTCCAGCTCTGTGGTAGGGCTAAGGACCACATGGTAACACTGGAACCAGGGTCAGGCTGCTCTGGCATCTCATGCTGGCTCTCTGTCTGCACTATCTCTCCTCCCAGATCTGGTGCAGGAAACTGCTGTCCTCCCCAGCAGAAGGCAGTGCATCCTCCAGAACTCAGCACAGCTCCTGCTGTCACCCTCACCTCCTTCAAGTCCCAAGTCACCTTCCAATGACACCCTCCAGCATTTTAGAAATGCCGCCCCTTAACCCCTCTTCCACATACCTAACAGTCTCACCTTTGACAGATGCCTCCTTCTAGGCTATGAATTACTCCACTTCTTCACTGCCTTTTGTTTTGTTTTGTGGCCACCCCCAGCAGTGTTCAGGGCTTATTCCTAGCTCTACACTCAGGAATTACATTTTTTTGTTTGTTTGCTTGTTTTTTGGGGCCACACCCAGAGACGCTCAGGGGTTACTCCTGGCTTTGTGCTCAGAAGTTGCTCCTGGCAGGCTCGGGGGACTATATGGGATGCCAGGATTTGAGCTGGGGTCTGTCCTAGATGGGCCGCATGCAAGGCAAAAGCCCTACCACTGTGCTGTCACTCCAGCCCCAGGAATTACTTTTATCTGTGCTTGGTGGGACTATATGGGATGCCAGGTTTTGAACCCAATTGACTGTGTTCAAGGTAAACCCCTTACTAGTTGTACTATCACGCTGACTTTGCCTTTAGGGGATTTTTTGGATCTATAATATTTATTGCCAAGACCTGACTCCCTTTCATCAGAGAGAGGACCCAGGGCAGGGTAGAGGCTTCATAAATGAATGGGAAGCTGATGACTGAATGAAGAGAGAGCAAGTTAGGACAGAACCAGACAGGAAGTACTCAATATATGCCAGTTATTGTTACTGCTATTGCTATCATATTACTACTACGATCGTTGTGTTACCATTTTTTGTGCTGTTTTTAATCCTTTAAGGCCAAGCTCCCACATCCCCCCTCTTTGAATTCTCCCATTTTCAACACTTTCCTGGCCCCAACTGCACCCCACCAATCACTTATTTAACTGTACTTTTTCTATTCAGGTTGAATCAAATGACAAGGCTGATTTTTGCATAATCAGGAATGGTCAGCTACTGGTCAAGTCACATGATTTCACCAACGTGTTTCCCACACAGCCTTCAGTTCTAGACTCAGTTGCTGTCCAGTCAACGTCTACATCTGGCCCTTTCGACTAAGGGTCTGTGATCACACAGAACCTCTAAAATGCCATGAAGGCACTGCTTAGAGGCTTTAAATAATAAACCGAAAGAGCCCAGCAAATTATTTTGTCATTTTGAAAGAAACTTTCCTCCTGGTTATTGGTAATAAAAACAGGGGCTAGGAAGAGAGCTTAAAAGGCTATAGTGCATTTCTGGTGTGAGCAAGGCCTAGAGTTTGATCCCCAGTATCACATGTCCTTCCCCCATTGACTCTAACTCTGCTGGTGTAGCTCTGGTGGTCTTCAGCACTGAATCGTCCTGATTGGAAACCCTCATTTTCAGGTATAGCACAGGACTAAGAAGTCAAGTATTTCCAGAAATAACCCTAATATGCTCTAGATCACAGTTACCACCATCCCTGAAACCCTAAAAAATTTAAACAAAAAATTCATCATGTTCTAAAGCAATTGAGGCCATTTAGAAATAGGAAATGTTCAAGGCTATAGTCTCCAGTCCCTTCCCAGAGAACTCTCCTCTAAAGATGGAAGGTGGAGGCTGGATGATTGCTTGGTTATCACTGTGTGCCTGTTCACTGATTCCTCTTTTTATTTTTTTTGGAGGGGGTCACACCCTGCAGCGCTCAGGGGTTATTCCTGGCGTTATGCTCAGAAATCACTCCCGGCAGGTTCAGGGGATCATATGGGATGCTGGGATTTGAACCACCGTCCTTCGCCATGCAAGGCAAACGCCCTACCTCTATGCTATTTCTCTGGCCCCTGATTCTACTTTGTGGTGCTAGGGACCAAATTGGGATCAGCTACATTCAAGGCAAGTGCCTTAACCGCTGTGCTATCACTCTAGCCCTTACTGCTTCTTCTTACATAGTTACGGATTTGCTAAGGCTAAATACGGGGTGTTAGAGCTGAAAGTAATTCACTGGCAACTGCATGTACTTCTCCCCCATATTACAGATGGGAAAAGCGAGGTGCAGACAGGGAAGGGGACTGTGCTAAGGCCAGAGGGGAGAGGAAAAGAAGAGCCCATCCTGGAATCTGTCTGCTTTAGTGTCCTTGCCATTTTGCCCCACACTGCTTCTTGGCTGATCAAAGAAAGCATCTCTGGCTTCACTGCTGAGTTTTAAGCTACTCTTCTCAAGAGAAATGTTTAGTAATAAGCCTTTGTGTAATCAACCAAGAGCTTCTTGACCAAGTTAACAGCACTATCTTCTCACTTTGTTACTTCCTTGGTGTAAAGTCCTCAAAGTAGAAGTCTATTGAGGGGCAAAGGGTCACTACGATCATTTTCTTGCAACCAGCAGTCAGATCAGTTTGCAAAATCACATCTCAACAGTCCCATCCACGAAGGCCTCTGCTTTTACATTTATTTTCTGTGATTTTTTTTAGGTTAAACACAGATATACTGCTTCCATTGACACTAAAACAAACAAAACTGCTTTTGGACTTAGAAGCCTGGGGTGGGAAGGCTGGCTGGCTGGCTGGCAGGCAGTGTGATCTCTGGCAAGTCACTTCCCCTCGGTGATAGTTGATGCCTATCGGTTCAATGAGGGGGTTGAGAGGGTTTCTTAAGATCCCTTTGAACATGGACATTCCACAGTCCCCTGGTGCATTTTTAAGTGATTAGACAGTATAACTTTTTAATACCTAGTAAATGGAACCTAAAAGAAGGCTGTGCTTTCAGGAAAGCGGGTCCCAGGTGAGACATACATAGCGATGTTGGACACTCAGGTAACACTTAAGCCCGTGTGCAGGAACTGAGTTTATACTTAGCCTGCTTTTACGAGGGGATAATAACACTCATTTGTGGTCTAACTCCAAGGTCTGTGCAGCTACACTCCCTTCCCTTAGGGGGACAAAAGGCAAGGTCAAGGTTACTGTACTTTACCCCTAAAATCCAGGCTTTGTAGTCAGCTCACCCAAACAAGAGTTTCATGGCAGCCTCTGTGTGCATGTCTCTGATGATATGGAGCTTACCACCTATGAGTAAAAGTGTGTGTCCGTGTGTGTGACACAGAGCTTACCACCTGTAAAAGGTTGTGTGTATGTGTGTGAGTGTGGCACCGAACCCACCACCTGTGAGTGAAAGTGCATGTGTGTGTAAGACGTGAAGCTCACTACTGTAAATGAAAGTGTATGAGGGTTGGAGCTCACTACATGTGAATAAATGTGTGTGAAACGGAGCTCACCACCTGTGACTGAAAGTGTGTGTGTGTGTGTGTGTGTGTGTGTGTGTGTGAGAGAGAGAGAGAGAGAGAGAGAGAGAGATGGTGCTCACCACCTGTGAATGAAAGTGTGTGCATTCATGTGTGACACGGAGCTCACCACGTGTGAAGTAAAGTGTATGTGTGCACACACAAGTGTGTGTGTGTGTGTGTGTGTGTGTGCAGGATCTCTCTTTTCTTTGGTTGTGAGCAAGCTCTGAATGAGGGACAGGTCTGGACAGGGACCAGGGAGACTAAGAAGGCCCAGATGACTCTCAGAAAGGATTCCAGGCTCTGCCACAGTAGGACTGCAGAGGACTGACCCCTTGGTGGGAAGGGCTCGCAGAGAACCCTGTCCGGCTCCAGATCTCCTTCCAGACCCCTCAGTTCAGTCACCAGCACTCCCAGAGCCAGTGCAGACACCAGTCCAGGTACCCTTGCGGTGGGCGGTGCGCCAGCCCCCGCCCCTCGCCTTGACCCCAGCCAGAGTCCCTAGGCAAAACAGCAGCACACAGGGCTGTGGAGTGGGGAGGTGTGAGCTAACTTAAAGGAGCCGTGCTTACCTTGGGGCAGCAGGGGCAGTTCAGGAGTTGTCCGTCTGTCTGCCCAGGGCCAGAGCAGCAGGTTCCATCTGTTTACAGAGGGTGAGGTCCCACAACAGGCTCCTCCATTCCCGCCAGTGCCTGGGGCCACTGTCTGCCACCCGTGAATGTGCTTGGCCCAACCCAACCTCAGCCCTACACAGCTCTCTAGGCGCTGTCGCCTGCTCTGCAGAGGTGCAGAAGGCTCCAAAACGGTTCCCTAGACCCAGGTGTAGGTATGCATGCATGGTTTTGCTCCAGGCCCCCAGTACCCCACCACCTCTAACTCAGAGCACCCCCAACCGCAATCTCCAGGACCTCTTGGTGGACAGACTCTGACCGCGCCTAATCCCCGCTGCCCCAGCTGGCAAGGCGCAGTTCAGATGGGTCTCCCCATCTCCCCATCTTCTCCCCCGACCCCCGTCTTTCCCAGGGGAAAACTGAAATCCAGTAGGTCCCCCAGCCGGTCCCATGGTGGGGAGGAACCCAAGATACGAGAGAGTGGAGGTGGGTCCGTGGAGACGGCGTCTCCGCGCCCAGGGACCGCGGCCTCCCTGCAAGATCAGGTTCCCCAATGGGGTTCCGGACTTGGGGGTGGGCCCATCACCTGCTGGGGAAACTGAGGCCTGGTGCAGGGTCACGCAGAGGGCTGGCAGCCGGGTCCCCCGCTCCCCGACGAGCCCCAGCATCCCTCCCTCCCGGGAGGCGCCAGGCGCGCAATCCCCAAGAGGCAACCCCGTGCAGGGCGCTGCCCAGGACGCGCGGCCGCCCTACCTTGGCGACGGCCGCGCAGGTGGCGGCGACGTCCCGGGCTCCCGCTCCGCGTCCCCTCGCCGCCCGCCGAGTCCCCGCGCCCGGCCTGGCCGCCGCCTCCCCGCAGGCGCACGGGCGGGGCGGGGGGCGGGAGCCGGGCAGGCCCCGCCCGGGCGTCCACGGCTCCCCGCGGGCCACCCCGGGCCCTGGGCACCCCCGCCCCGGCGCGCGCCTGGCGGGCTGCGCTCGGGGACGCGCTGGGTGGGGACTCCCGAGCACGCCGGGTCTCCCCGCGGCTGCATTTCCGAGGCTCGCGGGCACACTGCACCTCTGGGCGGCTCCTATGTCTCCGCCCGGGTCCGACACGACGCGTCCCTGCCGCCTTGCAGGTGGACCCGCACTTTGCACGGCGGTCTGCGGGGGACGCAGCTGCCCGGTCCGGCCTACACCGTCCCCGCCTGAGTCTGGGCTTCTGAGCCACCTCCATCCACCCCAGTGGGCACGACCCCACTCTACCCAGTCACCCAGGCCTCTGAGCTACTCTGGATGGTAAATGTGCCTTACGGGCAGAGAGCCGAGACGCAGAGAGGTTAAGTATGTTGGCCAGACCACACAGTCTATCAGTCCTTCAGTCCATCAGTCCTTCAATCGCAGGCACTGACACTCCTCGAGCATGTTTCATGTCCAGCCTCAGCCCTACTCCTGGGAAAAGCACCACATCGCGTGGCTCTTCCGGAGAATTTACAGCAGTAGTTGGCACTCAGGAGAGAGAATTGAGAGAATAAATATTATATAGAGTGCTGTGCTCTTACTTACCAATATTCCTAACTCCTTACAATCCTTTTACCTACTCTGTAACTAACCATTTTATTTTATTTTTTGGGCCACAGTCAGTGACACTCAAGGGTTACTCCTGACTATGCGCTCAAAAATCGCTCCTGGCTTTGAGGGACCATATGGAACGCTGGGGATGGAACTGAAGTCTGTCCTGGGCAGCCTCTTGCAAGGTAAATGCCCTATTGCTGTGATATCGCTCTGGCCCTTACTATTCCATTTTATTAATTTGCAAAGCAAATTAAGGCTTAGAAGGGAGAAAGCCTTCGGGGCTCCAATCACCTCCTTAACAGCTTGATGGGGACCCAAAGCCCAGCCCTCAGCCCCCACAGCCTGCACCTGCCTTCTGGGGTTCAGGCCTTGCTCTTCTCTGTTCCCCCTGCTCAGTCAGTAATAGCATGAAAGGAGTGTTTGATATTTCTTAAAAAGCACTTGGGAAAACAGCATGTGGGGATCCTTGATACTTCAGAGTCAAAGTGGCCTTTATTTGTAATTCCTCCTAGGACACGGTCAAGCTGTCAGGTCTTGACTGGCCTGGGATTGGGGCCAGCTGGAGGCTGCACAACCTTTCTCCCTCCAGGAGGTCTTTTCCTGCTTCTGCATCATCCTACAACCCACACAACCTCATCCCTCCCTCCAGGGCAGTAGAAGCTCTGTTCTGTGGGAGACCCCTCCAGTTCACCTTGCCAGTCGGTCCCTGTCCCCATAGAATGGGGGTTTTGTGGGGGAGGCCCGGGGATCCTTCCTGGGGATGGGATGTGTCTGTACACCATCTTTAGCCCCTTCACAAACTGAGCCAGAACAGTTAACATGCCCAGGAGTGCATTAACTAGAAAAACATACAAAAGGCACAGGTCTGTGGTCTTGGACCCTCTTGTCAGTTCCTTTCTCTTGGGCCTTATTGCTGATGGGGGCGGGACAGGCAGTTGCTACACCCCTTCCTCCCTGGGAAGCCACCCCAACCCAATAGAGCCTCCCCAACTACATATGGTGAGTGCCCGGTGCAGTGCTAGACTGCGTTGGGAGGGTCGGTGGCCATTTGTCCATTTCCATGTGAAAAGAGGCATTGTGGGAATGTGTATGTGCTACTTCTAGTGACTAGATATGGGGTGGGGTCCCCTAACTCCTCCCTCTCCTCCTGGAGCATAATCCCTGGGGTAGGGGGGTGTGAGGGATCATATCCTCCAGGCAGGATGGGGGGTGACAGCTGTGGTGCGGGCCAGGAACCTGACACCAGGGATAGGCCCCAAAGGCCCAGCACAGGCTCCTGATGAGCAGCAGCCCCCAGCCCACAGTTCCAGCTATAGCCCCTGCCAGCCGGTATTTCCTACTCCTATTCTCAGGGCCCGGCCTGCCTTTCTCCAGCTGCAGGGGGAGAAGTTCCAGTTCCAGAGGAGCCGGTGAGCTGGAGGGTGGGGTTGGGGTGTAGGCAGTGCCTCCAGGGTCTGAACCCTGGCTCTCTCCATAACTTTGACTCTGGGGAGTCAGCTGGGGACCTCTAGGGCTATACCTGATATGTCTGGGGGGTTTCAAGGATCACCATGGCCATGTTCTGGGGAAGTCTGTGATGTTGTGTACCCATGTAGAACCCCCCCATCAAGGGTGCACCCCATCCAGCCTCTCCTGGTGCTCCAGGCCCTGTGGTGATGATGCTTAGTGGGAGGCACACAGGCTGCCTGTGACTTACTCCACAGGGTGTGTGTGATTCTTGTACCCTGCAGGGAACCCTTGGATGCTGGGCCTCTGGTCTCTCTGGTGCTGCCCCCTAGGCAGCAATGTCAGCTTTGCTGGAGTGCAGGCTGGACTCTCCTGCTCCCAGATGCGCACTTCCCTGAGGCTGTTCTGGAGGAAGAATTTTAACTGGACCTTGCTGGAGGAAGGAGTGAAAAAAACTTGAGGAACTTCCGGGTGCCCATGCTTGAGTGACTTCCTGGTTGTCCCTGACCTAGGGCTATGCAGAGACATGAGGTGGCGACAACGATAGCTGGTGTGTGTATTTGAGAGAGAGGGAGGGAGAGAGAGAGAGAGAGAGAGAGAGACAGACAGACAGACAGACAGACAGACAGACAGACAGACAAAGGGTGGTAGGTGTGGTCTCCTCCCTATCCCTGGACACCCACGTTATCCCAGAGTTGGATTTCAGCCTATGACCCCATTGAGAGCAGGGGCTCCCAGCTCAGGGCTGCTAGGCATGGGTGCAGGCTTTGCTGCCACCCGTGCTACCAGGGTACCAAGCAGTAGGTCCAGAGTGGATGCAAGGAAGGGTCTGCATGGAACTGAGCCCTGGTGCCTGCTCACAGTGAGTACATATGTAAGCTATGAGGGGTGGGGTGTCTAGTGGCTACCTTCTACACCCCCAAACATCCATATGTCATGAAGGATGTGACCAGGAAATGCCAGTGTGTGGATGAAGGTGTAAGGAGTAGGGGTGACTGCCTTAGGGCCTCACCCAACTCCCACAGCAAGTTCTGCTTGGTGGTGAAAGGGGATTCACTTTGGGAATCCCCCAAGAAGCCAAGAAGACAGGAAGGAAACAGGCCTGAGAGATAGAGCTGTTTCTGTGCAGAGACTCCCAGGCCCATCCAGCCTAGAGACAGAAGCCCTAAATGCACAGTCTCCCTTCCCCCGCTCCATAGGAACAGGGTACAAGCAGAGACAGCCCTGCATGGTGCCCAGAGAAGCAGCAGCTGGAGATTCCCAGCAGGGCACACCTAGCTACCAAGATCATGCTCCACAGCCTGCCCTCTCAAGGGCACCTGTCTGAGGGGCTAAAGTGCTAAAGTGAGGTGGCATCCCTGGGGGTGTGCTGGTGACCGGCGAGGCAAAAGTCCAAAAACACCACCTGCCCAGGATGGGGAAGGCACTTGTCAGGGGCACCAGGTCACAGGATTTGGGGCTAGATGGCTGCACCTGGGCAGCCTCGGAAGACAGGTGTGGGATGGCGAGGCCCCCTTCGGTATCAAGCCTCTCCCTCCCCTTCGTCCTCGCTGGCACATCCTTCAGGCAGTGCTGGACCCCGGCATGAGTGTGTCTCCAAGTATTCGGCCTTGAAGCGCTCCAGCTCCCGTAGCTCAGCTTCCAGTCGTTCCCGGTGGGCTGCCCGCATCTGCCGCAGCTGCCTCATAGGGAAGGGGTTCATATCGTTGAAAGCGATACTCATCAGCCTCCTGGAAAGGAGAAGTGCCTGAGCAGAGTCCCCTCTCCCCCTACCATGGCCTGTATTCCTGTGTGGCACCCTACCTACCCTCTGAGCAATGTCCATGTCCTAAAGTGGAAGGAAGCTGAGGGCTATGGAGGGCTGGTAAGGATAGATTGGTCTGAGAAGGGTTTTGGAAGGAGGTGGCATATGAATAGAACAGAATCTTATGGAGTGGGTAGAAGTTGACCA
>PVKC010048630.1:0-10832 GCA_004027635.1 Crocidura indochinensis | reverse complement strand
GAGTGTTCAAGGCCAACAGAAACATGAAAAATGTCCATAACTTCAGTTCTATATGCCTCTAGATAAAAACAAAATAACTATAGGAAATTCATTTGTAGACACAAGGTAGAAACTAAACTTCATGCTTGTGATTGAATATATTATTTAACTCCTGTCCTGTTACGCCAGCCCCAATTTTCAATTTTTTGAGGTCTTCGTAATTTTTTTTTTTTTTGGTTTTTGGGCCACACCCGGCTGTGCTCAGGGGTTACTCCTGGCTGTCTGCTCATAAATAGCTCCTGGCAGGCAAGGGGGACCATATGGGACACCGGGATTCGAACCAACCACCTTTGGTCCTGGATCGGCTGTTTGCAAGGCAAACGCCGCTGTGCTATCTCTCCAGGCCCAAGTCTTCGTAATTTTTTCCAAATGTTGACCAGTTTGCCTTAGGAAGAGTAAACAACAATTTCCTTTTTCTTAACCTCACCAGCACTAGGTGTTTCAAGACTTTTTTTTTTTAATTCTTCACTTTATTTATTTTGTTCATTTATTTTTATTAGGGAGCTACACCTGGCAGCACTCAGGGTTTACTCTGCTGACTTTGCACTAAAAAAAAAAATCTCTCCTGGCAGGATTAGGGGATGCTGGAGATAAAACCGAGGTCTGTCCTGGGTAGTAGAGTGCAAGGCAAATGCCCTACTGCTGTGCTACCTCCTCATCCCGTTTCCAGACTTTTGAATATAAGCCATGATGATAGATGATAGAAGTATATCCTTAATTTGATTTATATTTTGTGGCAATCCATGATGATGGAATATTTTGTTTGTTTCTATTTTCAATTTTATGTCTTTTGATGCTTTTGTATATCTGTATATGTAAATATATGTAAAATATTACACCAGTGATCTCAAAAAATCATGAAAAATTATTTGAGATGTATATTATAACCATCCTTGTAATAAGCTGTAATTTACAGAATATATATTGGTACATGACTAGTTGAAAAATGTAAACAATTCAAAGAAAAATAATATATTCAATCATAAGTATGAAGTTTAGTTTCTACCTTGTGTCTACAAGTCAATTTCCTACAATTATTTTGTTTTTATCTAGAGGCATATAGAACTGAAGTTATGGGCATTTTTCATGTTTCTGTTGGCCTGTATATTCTTCTAAGATATGTGTGAGTATATGGTGAGAAGATATTTTCTCTCATTCAGGAGACTTTATCAGTTTATTTTGTAGTACACAAGATTTGAGGATTTTTGCATTATTTTCCCATCTACTGAAATTATTGACTCTTTATTATACTCTACCTCTATTCTCACCAAAATTATCTGTACAAAAAATTAAGAAAAGTAGCCATTATCTAAGTCACTGTTTTATTATTCATGTAAATTATCTACCTCCATATTTATTCATTGCTCAAATAAAATACAAGTTCTATTTCATACACCATAGTTTAGCCTCAAGATATTTGATATTTATCATTTATAAAAAATCAGGGGAAAAGTCAATATTGATATCTATTTTCAAGGTGAACAATCCCTATGTTTAATACATAGTAATAAAATAATAATATAATATATTATATAAAATATAATAACATACAATAATATATACCTATGAGATTTTCTAACTTCTGGAATTTTTCCCTTCTTTTAGTTATTTTTCTGTTCTAACATCACATTATTAGAAACATTAATTTCTTATCAAAGATTTAAGTCACTATCTGGTATGATGATGGAGTTTTATGAGACTGGCTTATTAAATTAAGAACTCTTATAAGAAATAAATGAGTAATGTGAATTTATGAAAATACTAGGAGTATTTGCCATAGATGTACTTATTAATGGGTGTTTGTGTGTATGCTTATATTTTATAAAACAGGAGACTGAAGATGAGAATTTAGGTGATTGTTATTAGAAGTTGTCTATCCCCTTTACTAACAATTTATATTATCCTGTATTAATATCTATTTCAAAGTAAACATGCAAAAATATTGTTTGGAAGGACCTGAGAGAGTCCAGGGTTAAAATGCTGGTATTGCACGTGGCCAAGTGATTCTCACATCCTATCACCAAAGTGGTCGTCCAAACACAGGAGTGAGAGATCCCTGAGTATAGAGCCAAATGAGAAATTTTCTATTCTCATCTATGAAAGCTACTAAGTTTCCTGCTTTTGTGGTAGGATGATGGTGATAATGTCCCTAAGTAAGCTTCTTGTTTCTGGGGAAACTAAAGAGGAAATGTTATTTTTTCTGGGCTGTTTGCTTCCATGTTTCCTCTTAGAATGAAGAACACAGGGCTGTGATGACCATGATCTTTGTTAAAAAAAAAAAAACATGAAACATTTTACTTTCTAGCATAAAGGAGACACTACTTCCAGCTTCGATGAAGAAAACCTCATCTGTGACACACTGGACCTCTTCATCGCTGGAACAGAGACGACTTCCTCGACACTGCGTTGGGCTCTGCTTTACATGGCCCTCTACCCAGACATCCAAGGTGAGCGTGTCTGAAAGGGTGCCTAGGCAAAGAGAGAAACGTACTTTCTGGAAGAGACCTCTCCAAAGTTAGGGCCAAGGAGAGATTTTAATAATGGGTAATTACTTCATTCTGTCCATAGGTCATCCATACAGAATAAAGAATATCCAAATTCTTCAAATTTTCAATCAGGTTTTTGCTGGATCCCCACATGGTGCAAACACAGTTAAGAATCTCTTTCCTCAGAAAATTCTGAGTATAAAAATCTGAGTATTGACATTGAAAGGAGTTTCAGGAAAGAGTGCAGTTCTCAGAGAAAATTGGGTTCTGGCCTTCCCTCCTTTTATATAAAAATTTTCTCTTGCATTGTAAGCAGATATCTCGTAGATAAACTGCTCATCCTAGAAAACGTATCCTTTGATGTACCTTATACTTCAAGTCCAACCTCTGTTACACACACCCTCCGTGGTGTCCTCCCTGAGTTAAAGGTCTTTTTCTCCCATCATGGAGCCAGCATGCCTGCTCTTTCCTCGTCTACAACAATGAATCATCCTTATTTCTCTACTAGCTCTGACTGAAGAATCTGTTCAAATATAATATCTTCTGAAATTTTTTCTCACTCCTTTTGGAAAGATTAGAATTGTCTTGTTCTGGAGATGACTTAATACATCATTATGGTGCTTCTCACACAAATTATATCTTTTCCCATAAACTGTAGCCCATTCAAAGACATGACTAGCATTCTTGCCTTCTACAGGTTTTAGAGTAATATGAACACTTGGAAAACAGAATCTGAATTACTGGGCGGGGTCAGGAGTAATCATCCAGGAACCCTCTTCTGATAGGTAGAGACGGAGGCTGAAATTGACCAGGCCCTACAGGCAGAGATCAGGCAGCACTCTGGCATTACTGGGTGGGGATAGGAGCAATCAGCCAGGAACCACACCATCTGACAAGTAGAGGGGGAGTGGCAAATTAACACAGGACCAGACTTCCACCATACCTTCTGAAAGGTGAAGGGTGAGGGGAAACTTTGCTGTAATTGGGCAAGGCTGAGTGACCTATGCCTTCAGGCAGGTAAAGTGAGGGAGGAGTGTTGAGGGCAGGGCTAAACATTAGCAACAGCAGCCATCATACCCACTAGAGTGGCACTCTGGAGAAGGCAACAGCCCCATGCCATATGTGGCAAAGGAGGGCAGTACACTCCAAACCACCAAATGCAAAGAAATATGGGTAAACTAAGCAAGACACCAACAATCAGGGATATGGAGAGAAATTCTAGCAAGTTTCCAAGCCCACCAAAACACTCAAGCCCAATAGATGAGGACCTAAAAGCAACAAGACAGGCCATGGCAAAAGAAATCAATGATTCACTAGCCAGAGACTTCAAGAAACCCATAAATAAACAAATCAACCAACTTAAAGAAGAACTTTTACAGGACATGAGAGAATCCACACAAATGGAATTTAAGGAAATAAAAAATGTTTTAGCAAGCCATAGTAGCAGAATTACACAGTTGGAGAATCACATAGAAGAACTTGAAGAAAAGTTACAAACCAAAAATGACAAAGATTACAATAAGGAAATAAAATGTAAAGCATTTCAAAAAAGTTAGGTATTTAATGAACAATGACAAAAGCAATTCTCTGTGCATTGTAGGAAAACCAGAAGAGAAGTAGAAAAGGGGAAGAAAAGTGGTCCGGGAAATAATAGCAGAAAACTTTTCCACCCTCTGGAAAGAGGCTCCAGTACAAATCCAAGAGGTGAAAAGAGTCCCTAATAAATAGACCCTAATAAATCAACCCCAAGACATATAGAAATACAAATGTCAAAAAAAAAAAAAAAGAGAAAGATGAACTCCTTAAAGTCATACAGGAGAAAAAAACTCAAGTGTAAAGGAACATAATAATCAAACCAGATCTCGCATTTGAAACAACTCAAGCAAGAAGACAGTGGAATGACATGTTTAAATGACTAAATAAAAGAAACTTCCAACCTAAAGTTCACTACCCAGAAAATCCTCTTTCATATGGGAGGGAGGACTAAAATCATTCTCAGACAAAAAGAAAAAAAACTTGCATTATTTGCACAAACAAAATAATTCTAAATGATCTACTTAGAGATGAATTACACAATTCAAACCCCCAATTGTAACAAATACCACCCTACACAATACAACTGCACAACATCCCTCTCTGTCAATAATCTCCCTAAATGTCAATAAACTAAACTCTCCCATTAAAAGACACAGAGTAGAAACTTGAATCAGAAACAAAAACCAGATTCCTGCTGTCTGCAAGAAACAAACCTACAAGTACATGCTTATAATAAAAGAATAAAAATCAGTTATTCAAGCCAATGGGAAAAAAGCAAAAAAAAAGTAAAAGATGGAACAGCCATTTTTATATCCAACCAAATTGGATTCAACCTCAAGAAAGTGATCAGAGACAAAGAGGGTCACTACTTACTGATCAGGAAAATACTAGACCCAAAAGTACTAACTCTGGTCAACATTTATGCACCAAATGCAGAGCCAGCAAAATATGTAAGGCATTTGCTTGCAAACCTGGAGAAATATATCAAAGGAAATGTAACAGTAGTAAGAGATCTCAATACTCCACTATCACCACTGGACAGATCCACCAGACAGAAAAATAGTAAAGAAATAAGATCCCTAAATGAGAAATTCAAAGAATTGGGGATAATGGACTTTTATAAGGCCCCCCACCCCCAGAAAGCAGAATTCACATTCTTCTCTAGTGCACATGGAACCATCTCCATAATAGACCATGTCTTAGGATATAAAACTAACTTGCATAAAGTCACAAATATAAGAATTATTAGAAGCACCCTATAAGATCACTATGCAACAGAGATCAAAACTTGCTGTAGAAATAAATGATGGAGAAAATACAATACCTGGAGATTAAGCAACATGTTGCTCAACAGCAGCAGGACCAAAGAGGAATTCAAGAAAGAAATAAAAAGATTCCTTGAGATGAATCATAATAAAGAGACAAATTTTTAAAATCTGTGGGACACAGCAAAAGCAGTAATTAAGTGGAAATTCATAACAATACAAGCCTATGTCAGGAAAGAGGAAAATGACAAAATCAACAGTTTAAAGGGATACCTTTAAACCCGAACACAAACAGAAGACAAAAAATAATTTTAAAAAAAGAGCAAAAATAAACAACACAGAAACTAAGAAAACAATACAAAATATCAATGAGGCTAGGAGTTGGTTTTTCGAAAGAATAAATAGGATAGACAAACCAATGGCAAGACTTACCAAAAAAGAAGGAAAACACCCAAATAAATAGGATCACAAATGAAGGGGAGAAATTACAACAGAACTCCAAAATATTCAACACATCATGAGGACTTATGATGAACAACTATACTCAGTCAGGTTAGAGAACCCAGAAGAAACTGACAGATTTTTGGAAAAATATTATTTTCCAAGACTGGATAAGGAGTTTGTAGAAAGCATAAACAGGCCAATCATATCTGAGGAAATTGAATCAGTAATTAAGAAACATCCCAAGAACAAAAGTCCAGGTCCAGATGGCTTTGCAGGTGAATTCTATCAAACATTCTGAGAAAAATAATTACCACTGATCCATAGGCTCTTCCAACATATTGAAAAGACAGGAATCCTTCCTAATTCCTTTCATGATGCTAATATCACACTCATTCCCAAAGATGGCAAAGACACCGCCAAGAAAGAAAAACTATAGACCAATCTCACTAATGAACATCAATACAAAAATCCTCAACAAAATCTTAGCAAATCGAAATCAACAAAGTTCTGGCAAATAGAATTCAATGCCTCATAAGGAATGCCATTCAGCATGACCAAGTAGGTTTCATTCCAGGAATGCAAGGATGGTTTAACAGACATAGATCAATCAACAGAAAATACCATATCAACAAAAAGAAAAATAGAAACCATATGACTATATCAATAGATGCAGAGAAAGCATTAAATGAGGTCCAATACTTATTCTTGATTAAAAACTCACATCAAGATGGAAATGGAAGAAACTTTTCTCAATATAGTCAATCTACCACAAGCTAATAACAAATATCATTTCTTTTTTTTTTTTTTGGTTTTTGGACCATACCCAGTGACGCTCAGGGGTTACTCCTGGCTATGCGCTCAGAAGTCGCTCCTGGCTTGGGGGACCATATGGGTACCGGGGGATCGAACCTCGGTCCGTCCTAGGTTAGCGCAGGCAAGGCAGGCACCTTACCACCAGCTCCACCACCCGGCCCTGACAAATTATCATTTTCAATGGAGACAAACTAGAAGTCTTTTCTCTAAAATTTGGTACAAGACTGCCCTCTCTTACCACTCCTTTGCAACATAGTGCTGGATGTTCTTGCCATAGCAATTAGGCAAAAAAAAAAAAAAAAAAAAAAAAAAAAAAAAAAAAAAAAAAAAAAAAAAAAAAAAAAAAAAGATATAAATGGCAACCAGATAGAAAAGGAAGAAGTCAAGCTCTTACTGTTTGCAGATGACATACTATATTTAAAAAACCCTAAAGATTATAAAAAGCTTTTAGAAAAAATATATTCATATAGCAAAGTGGTAGCCTACAAAACTAATACTCAAAAAGCACTGGCCTTCTTGTTAAACAATAATGATTGAGAAGAAATGGACATTTAAATAAGACAATCCCATTCACATTAGTGTCATATAAACTCAAATATATTTGAGTCAACTAAAGCGGTGAAGGACCTATAGAAAGAAAACTACAAAACCCTGCTTCTGGAAATAAAAGAGAACACAGGAAATGGAGACACTTAGCCTGCTCATAGATTGAGAGAAATAACGTCATTAAAATGGCAATATTCCCTAAAGCATTCTACAGATTTTAAGAAAAATAAAAGACATTTTTATATTAATGCCCGAGACTATAGAGAAGAGAACCTGAAGGATCCGCTCACAATATGAAGTTCACCATAAGTGCTGACTGCAGTTAGAAAAATAAATACACTAACAACTACCATGACAATGTTAATGAGTGATAAAAATAGAACGTCTGTCTCAAATAAAGGCAGGGGGTAGGGAAAGAGGGGGTTATTGGTGGTGGAAAGGTTGCACTGGTCTTGTTATTTTTATGACTGAAACCCAACCACAATCATATTTGTAATCATGGTGCTTAAATAAATATATTATTTTTAAAAATCCCTGTTACAAGCATTCTACTGCCCAGAGTTTAGTCCTCTGACACTTGGAAATTTGAAAATGTGATCTTTATCTGCAAAAGAAAGTGCTTAGTGAAGTAAAATCTTAGTAATGTAGAAGGAAAAAAAAGACAAAGGCACAATCAATGCTTTTATTCTTTTCTTTCTTATATACATCACATATATAAAACTAAAACTATTCTTATGATAAACTCACATTCATTCTCACAAGAGGAAATTAATTTTTAATTCACACAATCTAAAGCAGGACTATTGTATAATAAGAGTTTACCCAGGAGTGTTTTCTTACAACAGTCAACTTTCCCCACTTGGGTTCATCTTGAATGATTTAAAATAGATGTGGGAAACAATAATTTTATTCATTTTGGTTGACCCTCTAATACTATCTCATAAAGTAAGAAGAATCAAGGGAAGTCATTGAGTAGATGAGTATTAGACCTTCTTTTTTTTTTTTTTTTTTTTTTTTCAGAAAAAGTGCATGCTGAGATAGACAGAGTGATTGGCCAGGTGCAGCATTCAAGCATGGCCCACCGAGAGTCAATGCCCTTTACGCATGCAGTGGTCCATGAGGTGCAAAGAATGGGCAACATCATCCCATTAAATGTGCCCAGGGAAGTGGCAACTGATACCAACCTGGGTGGATACTATTTGCAAAAGGTATCCTCAAGTATAGTAACCTCTGGTTCAATGGGTCTCCTGTCCTCATTTTTCAACCTTACCTTAAATGCTATGAATATGAATGTGAGATTCTTATTCTGAGATGTCTTATAAAATGGAGGAGAGTTATTTTAAACCAAGTATTATAATAGGGGGCTTTTGGAACAAGAGTCTATTAATTAATCTAGTAACAACCAGCTACTAATGACTAAACTAAAAGTGAAGGGAATTCCTGGGTGAGATGTTGAGTCAAAGACTGGTTTGGGTTTTTACACACCTCAGGATCCTATATGAAATATGTAGGTGAATTTTTGTGTTACAGAAAGCATAGTTTACTGTTCAAGTTTTTCTGTGACTTGGCAGTCCATAGTATGTTACAGGAAATCAACCAGATTTGTTTTGAAAAATTCTTCTGCACAATTCTAAACATGTAGCAAAGGACTGAAACTACAGGATAGCAAATAGAGTGATTATAGTGTCTCCAACTGACCTGGCTTTGATAAATGACACCCTCTAGGGTCCCTTAAACCCATCAAGAGTCATACCAGGTGCAGTATGTGTAGTCAGAAAAAAAAGTAATTCCCAAATACTGACATGTGTGTCAATATATATTCATATGAATTGATATTTGAAATTATCGTAAGAATTTATTAATACAAGAATTTCTAGATAAAATATTCCAATATTTTCCCCAGATTTTCTATATAACACCCATATGGAAATATCCCACAAAGAAAGCAATCCTAGATTGTGCAATATTAATTATTAGAAATGTAATGAGAGGAACCAACAGTTACAGATAAATAATTAAGCATCTTGGAGAATACAAGTTTTTTTATATAAATGTATTAACCAGCTCCCAGAACAATAATTTTTATGGTTTTATAACTGGGAGATTAAAGTTCAGAGTTATGAGATCTGTATAAACTCTTCACTACAGTGACAAGATTCTGGCTCTTGATTTTATGTTATATTCTGACTTCGAGAGTTGCATTATTTCACTTTAACTCATCTTCCTGGGATCTTTCTCTCTTGGTCAGTATTCACTTCACTTTTCTCAACAAAGAGAAATCTGTATAACCTGATCACACCACCTGCCCATGATCTCAGCAGATTGCTTCCCACTGCCCTCTATTGGCCTCTCTGCGCACTACACAATCACAGCACTGCTTTATCTTGATTTGGTGAGCAGCCCCTGTGGCTCCTGTTTTTTGTGCTTTGAGAATGCCCTTACCTGGGGATGATTTCAAGAGGCAGAGCCAAATGTACTCAATTATTGGGCACCTCTTGCTTGCTATTTCTACAGATCCAAAACAGATATTGAAGACACTACTATATGTACTTAAATAAATACAAAAAGGAATTTGCATTATATACAGAAGATAAGATTGGCATAGAGACATGAAACATTCAGGAAAATATATATGCATCACTGTGGACCAAAGGATAAGGTGCAGAGGGGTCGGAATTGTCAAAGGGAAAGTAGATAAAACGTAGAAAGATTAATAGAGAGAATATTTATTATACACTTGTTTGATTTTCTAACAATTCATTTCTCCAAGATTCCATCCAGCATAACTAACTTCCTCTAGTAAAAAAAATTACCTATTTTTCATCAAATGTTACTTATAATTGGTCTACAGTGTTATATCCATTGAGGAATATAGCCTTCATCTGAGTATATGACTTGATTCTCATCATTAAAGTTCTGCCTCCACACTACCAAATTCAGTTCTTCTTCTATCTATTCTTTCCCACTTTCCTAAGGTAACCACCATATTTTTTTTAATTTTATTGTAATCATAGTGGTTTACATGATATTCACAGTAATATTCCATTTACAAATAAACAGTGAATCAGGGGAATTCCCATCACCAAGTTGTCCTCCCTCCACCTCCATTCCCATTCTGTCTCTCATATCCTCCACCCTCTCCCCAGGGTCTTCTAGATTGAGTGACTCCCTCTGTTTCTGGTTTATTACTTGGTGATCTTATATCTGATTTGGCTTGGTGTCTCCATTGCTTCTCCCTCTGATTGGGAGGCAGGATTAGCTAGTTCGAGTTTTGTGGTTTTGTTTGGAGAAGAGTACCGTAATAGAGTGGGGTAAAAATTAAGTATGCCTACAATGGGCAGAGTCCTTCTAGTAGTTCTCATCCTCCGTTTGAGAGAAGTGGAAAAGAAAAGGTGAAACACCACAACATTTTACAAAGACATATCAAATAAGACATCTAGTGAGCATTGTAGCGATAAAGATATGCACCACATAATTGCCATGGTCTTGAGATAAAAAACATGGCAGAGCGCAAAAAATCAAAGAGAAAAGAAGAAAGAAAAAGTATATATATAAGGAAAATAGTGGACTACTACTTCTATATCTACACCAAAATAAGAAGGTCGACAAAAACTAGGTAAGAGAAAAATAAAATAGTAATAGGATAAATAAATTAAAAAAGATTATTTTGAGCTTCTTGTCTCACTTTCTTTTGTGGTTTTTG
>PVKC010048629.1:0-10877 GCA_004027635.1 Crocidura indochinensis | reverse complement strand
GGTGATTTCTGAACACAGGAGTAACCCCTGAGTGCTGCAGGGTGTGACTCAAAAGCAAACAAACAAACAAACGAATAAAAAATGAAATTGTGAGTGCTATTAGGCCAAGATAGTAAATAAAGAATTGCTTATCATGTAGTCGTATCCTATCTCCAGACGAACTTTTCTCCAGATGAGCTGGGAGAAGTCACAGAAGTGGGAATGCAAGTCCAATACCAACATCACACATTTCTAAAGAGGAATGGTCATTGAGAAAATGAGAACATTTAGAGATGTACACTGTTGTATTAATTTTTCGAAAAAAGGAAAAGTTTAATTTTTATAAAGTATGCATGATTAAACTAAATATTTATTGTGATCACAAAACAGAATGTTAAACAAATGGTTTGTATAAAAAAGAAAGAAACATGGTAGTCAGTAGTTGTCCTTCATTGTCGCTAGACATTATTACAGACCCTTTCATGAGATCCATGTCACTAGAAGTTATGACAAATCAAGCGCATTGAGTTTTGGAAACATTACCAACTGGTAGATGGGAGTGGATGGAGAAGTGGATCATCTGAGATGTGCCTATTTTGTTTGTTTGTTTGTTTAGATGTTTGTGATAAGAATTCTCATCACATACAAAGTCATTTCATCAAACATAGACTCATGTAAGATCAACACAGAGTCTTGCTCCAGAGAAGGCTTTCCTCTTTATGCCTTAGAGCAGGGGTCTCAAACTCGAAGCCTGCGGGTCATTTGTGGCCCTCCGTACAACATTTTGTGGCCCTGCCCTAGAGGAATATTTTTTTGTTTTGCTTTGTTTTAGTTGTTTGGGTCACACCCCCACAATGTTCAAGACTTACTACTGACTTTGCATTCAAGGATCACCCTGACTTTGCCTCCTGCGGCCCTCAGGTAAATTGAGTTTGAGACCCCTGTGACTTAAAGGGAACCCTAAGAATTACCATTCTTCCATCATAAAACCCTCTTAATTATTCTTGATTTTAGTTTTTCTTGCTCCTCAAGACTATTGTGATAACAACTCATTGCTCTAGTTCTGTCAGTTACCTAAAAGCATATCTTGTCTTGAGAATTTTGTGGGCCCTTCATGGTCCACATGATAAAACCCAACAACTAATGTAAAAATATTTTTTTCCTTCTGGTTTTCTGAGCAAAATCATTCCTTTCCAAAGTATTGTATGTAAACTTTGAATTCACTATACTAAAATATTCATCGTTTAAAAGCTTAAACACACCATACTAATTCTTTTTTTGGGGGGGGGGTTACATCCAGCAGCGCTCAGAAATTTCTCCTGACTCTGAGCTCAGAAATTGCTCCTGACAGACTTGGGGGACCATAGGGAATACTGAGGATTGAACCCAGGTCCATCCAGGTTGCCAGCATGAAAGGTAAATGCCCTACCATTGTGCTCTCATTGGCTCACCAGACTATTTTTTTTCTTTTATTAATATCTTTACTTAAACACCTTGATAACAAATATGATTGTAGTTGGGTTTAAGTCATGTAAAGAACACCCCACTTCACCAGCGCAACATTCTCATCATGTTCCAAATTTCCCTTGAGTAGGGACCAGACTAATTCCAATCATACTCTTCTTTCCACATGTCTTGCCTTCTTTTCTGCCTACCATAATTCTGTGCTTAATTTAAAAGCAAAAAAAAAAAAACAAAACCCTTCATTGAAGCTCTTTCTATTTCCCTGAGGCAGCGTTCTTCATTTCCTTCTTTGTGTTCCAACAACAGCTTATTCATAACTTTAGTGTTGTACTTATCAGGTGGTAAAGAAGATATGTCGCTACTGCTCCCACCTCAGTAGTAATTCTGCTGTCTTGAGAGATAGTCTCTGGTAACTTATTTTATTCTTTCCCTCTGTTACAAATATATTGCATAAGCAAATGTTCACATAATATTGAAAATCAAAACCATAAAAAGATTAAGGATGAGAGGCATTTTTACTGGCAGCATTTGTATTCCCAATTTTCTCTTAATAGAAAAATAGAGGGAGAGGTAATACACCAGCTTTTGTGTCTTCTGTTCTGATTTAATGTGGGTGAGAGTTGCTTGTCTGCAAATTCATTTATAAAGGTTACCTGGATAAAAATCACAGGAAAACTTGAAGGAGAAGGTAGATAGAGGACACTTGCAATGAGTTTTAGGAAGTTGAAAAAATAAGGCTTGATCCAGAGAATGTAGTGTGTCACCTGGTCCATGTAACCCTATAGCCAGAAGGCTGGCTCCCCTTTGTAGATGCAAACCTACATCTACAAACATCTTACAAGTTTGTGGGCCGGGCAGTGGTGCTGGAGGTAAGGTGCCTGCCTTGCCTGCGCTACCCTAGGACAGACCGCGGTTCAATCCCCCGGTGTCCTATATGGTCCCCCAAGCCAGGAGCGACTTCTGAGCCCATAGCCAGGATTAACCCCTGAGCGTCACTGAGTGTGGCCCAAAAACCAAAAAACAAACAAACAAACAAAGTTGTGGGGCCGTGCGGTGGCACTGAGGTAAGGTGCCTGCCTTGCCTGTGCTAGCCTAGGACGGACCTCGGTTCGATCCCCCCCGTTTCCCATATGGTCCCCCAAGCCAGGAACGACTTCTGAGCGCATAGCCAGGAGTAACCCCTGAGCGTCACCGGGTGTGGCCCCCCAAAAAACAAACAAACAAACAAAAAAAAGTATGTAAGGATTGTTTGTAAGGATTATAAAATCCTCTTAGTTATTTTGGATCTTAGCTTTTCTTGCTCCTCTAGACTATGGTGATAATGCTCACTGCTTTATATCTGTCAGGTACCTAAAATCATATCATATCTTGAGAATTTTGTTGGTTCTTCAAGGTCCAACATGATAAAACCCAGAAACTGATATAAAAATCCTTTTGCTTCTGGACATACTTCCTTTAGGCTTTGAACAACTGAGGGAAATTGTACACTCTGGTACTATGTTGCAGGGGAAGAAGATATATACACATATATTAATCCCATGATTAATATATTAATTAATTAACTAATTTACTAGTTGGCGGGGGTCGGGCGGTGGCACTGGAGGTAAGGTGCCTGCTTTGCCTGCGCCAGCCTAGGATGGACCATGGTTGGATCCCCTGGTTTCCCATATGGTCCCCCCAGCCAGGAGCGACTTCTGAGCTCATAGCCAGGAGTAACCCCTGAGCATCACTGGGTGTGGCTCCCCCCCAAAAAAACAAAAACAAAAAAAAAACTAATTGGCCTCTACCAATCTTTATTCCCTGATTGATTCTGGTATTGGTTTGTAAGTTACAAACCTACGTCTACCAACAACCTTAGTCCTGATAAGACTCCAACTGGAGTCAGTACCATCCCATAGAAGACTGGACCCTACTGGAAAGGAGAAACTTCAACAGAAACAAATGCCTAAAGTACCAGAGTGTACAATTCACTGATTCACCTGGCAGAGGGAAGCTTCCTGCATTGGTAATGCGGGTGGGGTAGCATGAAAGGGCAACATGAGGCCTCAAACTCAGACCTAGATATTTCTGGAGACTGAATTCTGCCCCTTTATCCCTCTTTGTCTCTCTTCCCTATCTTAGTCTGTCCTCTTTGCCAATAGCCTCTCTGCTTTCATCTTCCATATCCTAATTCTAGCTCTTTTCAGGTCTTGAAAGCTGAATCACTATCTCAGTTTTGACACATCATTTTCTTCCCTTGATTGTGCTTCCTACCCTTTAAATTTCAATGATTCTTTGAAAGGTCACTCATACCAGCATTCTTTTCTCATGACCTCTTCTTGATTTCCATATTTCTCATTCTTGTATAGAACACAAAGCATCATTTAACTTTCAAGCTCTGGAAATGATTTTCAGTTTTGTTCTCTGAATATCCCAAGTCATACTGACCAAAATTGCCTTTTGTATTCAAATGATTTTTTTTTTTTTTTGCCTGAGAGAATTCAAGTGAGTTTCACTAAGTTTTCTTTTTAGGAATTCACTGATTTCTAGGCTTCAGAGATTTTATTCTATGATTGTCTTAAGTTACAATAGCTAGAAAATCTGAAGATACTGTATATCATTTGCAGCATACCATTGTCATTTCAGGGTGACTGGTCTCCTAGTGTCTTGTCTCTTTGTCACAGTGCTGTCTCCACTGCTAGTATCCCTGGAGAGACAAAATTTTCCTGGGTACCAATGTCCTTAATAAGTGTCCTCTTCACCTATTTAGACTTGAGAAAAAAATCCCCCCCCTCTTCCCTTAGGTGCATCTTCTTCAACACATAAAAGGAATTCTTCACCTACTGTTAAGAATGGCTTCTCTGGTGCTCTTAATGGAGTGTGAGCCTCACCCAGAAAGCCTAATGGGGCAAACACTGAGAAATTCTCTGGCCCTACCAGAAGGCCACCAAGACTAAGGTTTTTTCCTCCCTCTCTTTCAATGTATTTATTTAAAGAACTAAATTTTCACTCTTTTTAGCATCTCTGTTTTCCTTTCTCTTAAATCAGGGTTCTATCTGAGCTTCTCCTATTTCTCTATATTTTTCTTTCTCAATATTTCAAATATTACCATGGTGGCTCTAATAAGTGTATATACTTTTGACATTCTCCCTTGAGCTCCGGATATATATTTTCTAAGTGCTTACATGAGATGACCACCAAAATATATCATAGGCAACTACAATGCAATATTATCAGGGCATACTCCCTTTAGGTTTTAAACAACTGAGAGAAATTGTACACTATGGTACTATGTTGCAGGGGAAGAATATATATATATATATATATATACATATATATATTTATATATCTCACAATATCTAAACTAATTGGCCTCTACCAACTTTATTCCCTGACTGATTCTGGTATTGGAGCTTCTGCATCCTGAGGTAGCTTTAGTCAATTCTGGTATTAAATCGAAGTTTTTATTAAATCACATTTAACACTTCTACCAGTTCTAAGAATAGGGAATTTGATAGTATAAAATACTTAATGCTATCTTGTAGGTTCTATTACTTTGACTTAGTTGAGACCCTTTATTATTTATATCTGTTTATATCAATGTTAAATTTTTTTGGATTTATTTGAAAGGTTCGTTACTTGCAATTTTTGAATGGCTTCCAGTTTCCTTGGATTATCCTAGCCTTGATGATTTGTTTTGGTAGCAGAAAATCTTCTGAGTAAAACTGACAGAAACTGATGGCTTTCTTGAACATTATTCCAAGTCTACCATAATAATAAAATTTTCAGCTGGATGTAAAGCCCTTTTACCTACTTGAACCTTTTGTTTGTTTTGTTTTGTTTGGGCCATACTCACACCCAATGTCTCTCAGGGGTTACTCCTGGTAATGCGCTCAGAAATCACTCCTGGCTTGGGGACCATATGGGATGCCAGGGGATCAAACTGTGGTCCATTCTAGGCTAGTGTCAGCAAGGCAGATGCCTTACCACTCCAAGCCACTGCTCCAGCCCCATGACCTACTTGAACTTAGGTATGACTGAGTACTAAAGATGAGACAAGTGTAACTTGTAAAATATTGTGTGTCCATAGGGGAAATGACTTATGATCTTCCCTTGTTTCCCCTCTTTCTTATGACACAAAAACAGATTTGGTGGCAAGGTGTCCTGGATGCAAATATGACACTAGGGTTTTACCAGTAATGATATGGAATCTCAGATGTGGAAATCCTACCATTATGAGCTCCATTAGTGAAACAAAAAATGCCCAATCTTTGTAAATATTGTTAATTTGAATCCTCATCTTAATAGTTAATTGAAACTGTATCTTAAAATTGCACAAAATTTACTTTTCCTTCTATAGTCAAACACTTTATTTCCTCTATCACAGTTATTAATAAGAAAGTAGATGAGATGGACAGTCCTAGAAGGAAGACAAGATTTTAGAATAATAATAATAAGTGGACAGGAAAAGAAGAAAAGAAATTGAATAAATATTGAATACTGTAGAATAACAGATTAATTATGAAATCCTGGATAGAGGTGGATGGTAGTGATATGGAGGGAGAGGCCTTTCTCTGCCCACCTAGACCATGTGCCTCCAACCCCTTCCTTCCAGACTATGGGTCCGAGGGTTCAGGGTAACCATAAGGAAAAGACTCACAACAAACAGGTTTCAGGAGACATGAAGCATTCAAGGCCCTAGCCAACAGGTGTGTCTTCAATCATAACCTTTTATACTGGCTCCATAATCAGCCCTGAATTCATTCTGTCTCTTCTCCCTCCATCCTGCTTCTTTCTGACTCTCTCTCAATCAATCCCTCTCCTTCCCCCGAGGCAATCCTCTTGTTACCTACCCAAGACCTTCCCAGAAATGGGCAGATCTTACCATCAGGTAAGGTTACACAGGAAGAATGGGAGATGGAATTGACAGAATACTACTACAAACAAAGAACTATTTCAGAAAATAATCATTTAGCCCCCAAGTTAGATATTCCTATTCCCATTCTTATGGAGGTTTAGAAGCTGAATTTGTCATGCATTAATAATGGTGGAGCTAGAGTTTAGACACAGGCTTGTTCTCAAAATATGGTCTTACTTGACTCTTGGGTGGGAGTGGTATGAGTTGTGAATGTGGTGGACATTTGTAATGGGGCCATCATAAATTCATCTATTTATCTGAGTCAAAGTTTACTGGGGGGAAATACAAGTGATATTGACTCATAATTGGACTTTAATATTCTAAATTTTCTTTCTCCAGAAAAGATACTGTACACTTACTAGGAAGGTCAATGCACTTGACCCCTGTTCTTAGGTCCTGGTTCATGCTTGATGGACAAGGGGATACTTTTAAGGGCAGTGCTTAAAGTAGATGGAACTAACTATTCTAATTTACTTATCCAGATCTGTGCAGAGGGCGAAAATTTATTAAGAAAATCCTACATTTAGAAACTTAATACAAAACTATAGTCACCCCATGTCCAAACTGAAGGAAAGAATCATGTTCAATGGGGCCAGAGCGGTGGCACAAGTGATAGGGTGTTTGCCTTGCACATGCTAACCTAGGACAGACCATGGTTCGATTCCCTGGTGTCCCATATGGTCCCCCAAGTCAGAGCAATTGCTGAACGCATAGCCAGGAGTAACCCTTGACCACAACCGGGTGTGGCTCAAAAACAAAAAAACAAAAAAACCCCCAACAAAACAAACACAAAAATAATCACGTCTAATTCTGAGGTCTCTACAGGGATTATTTACGTATTTTCATTCAAGGTATGAAGAGGCTATTGGGTAACAGTGCCACCATGTGGTAGGAGAAGCAGTAGCAATAGTTGGAAAGTGGGTAGCCCAGGACTGGGGAATTTGAAGGAAACTGAGGTAACCTGGAAGTAAACGCAGGAAGGGCAAAAGCTTACTTTTTTTGGTATAGTGCTGATAATGATTCATGTATCCTGGAAAACAATCATGCATCCCAATGGATGGTTACCTGAGCCCTTAATTATTCCTAAGCCCAGGGAAAGCTGTGTTATTTTGTAAAAGGTGGAGAATGTACAAATTGAAGTTGTTAGGAACAGATTTAGTTCACACCTGGTGGTGCTCAGGAGTTACACCTAGTTCTGCACTCAGAAATCACTCTTTGGGGGCTCAGAAGACAATATGGCATGCTGGGGACCAAACTAACTCGGCTGTGTTCAAGGCAAAGGGTACTATTATTCTGGCCTCTAGAAAATGACTCTTCATACAATCAGAAAAACATGAATTATTTTCAGTTCTTGAGATTTCTGAATCATAATCTCAAATCATCAAATGATCAAAGATGGATGACCTAGTTTAGGGAGTAGAGAGGGCCAAGGTATAGAGGGGACAAGCAATGGAGTACAGGTTCCAGGGGGTTCAAGACTTTCTGAGTATTAACATCTGGGTCCTAGTTTCTGACTAGATCTGAACCTTTCAAAATCTGAGCTTGACTAACATATCATAGCTGGAATTGCTGACACAGGTCTAACAAATGATCTTTTATAACTTTAAACTCATGATGTAGGAATGTGATCTTATGATTCTATTAAGGCCAAGAGGAATATTTGGCCCAGGGGAAAAAAAACTGAGACACTCCTAGAGATATCAATTACATGAAGTGGTGTCCTTTCACCCTTCAGTACACTTTTCTGTTTCTAATAATATTGGGGAAACTAGGAATAGCTTGCAATTTTGTTTTGTGGTAGTGACTGTAATAATTGTGCTTTGGGGACCATATGGGATGCTGAGGATCGAATCGTGGTTCGTCCTGGGTCAGCTGTATGCAAGGCAAACGCCCTACTGGCCCCAAGCCATCATTTTTTTTATTAAGAAATATGTTCTTTGGGGCACATTCTTTGGGGTTACCCCCAAGGTGTCCATATCCTCCACTACAGTACATATATCCTTTTAATCTCTTTTGGAGTAGATTTAGTGGCATAATGAATGTCTAAGGAATAATTTGTTTTCACTTGTCATTGGACATTCTCTAACTTTATTTCCTTATATATCACCTGTGAGTGAGATCATCCAATGTTTTGTCTTTTTCCTTCTAATATATCTGACTTACACAACCTCCTCTAGTTCTTTTCAAATTGCAGCAAAAAACAAGATTTTATGGTTTCTCAAGGCTGAGTAATATTTTATTGTGTACATATATGTAAATATATTATAATATCTTTATCCACTCATTCTTTAGACACCAAGGTTAATCTAGAGTTTGGCACTTACAAAATATGACAATGAATATAGCTGTGCATATATTTTTTTTCAAATTGATGTTTTAAGTAGAAGCAAGAGTTTAGAATAACTAGGTCATATAATAGCTCTATTTTTGACCATTGCTTGTTGGCTTGTTTATTTTTATAGGGTAGAGAAAAATATAGTCCCCCTTACCACAAATTATGCAGTCAAATTTCCACATTTGGGGTCATTGTAGGTTTCAGCATGGCCAAAGTGCAATGGATAAGACCATTGGGAAAACCACTTTCATGATCATGGCATCTCTCCTGCCAGGTATTTTTGACCTTTAAAAAAAATCTCTATACAGTTTTCCTTAGAGGATGAACCATTTTACAGCTCATGAACAATGGATTAATTTTCCTTTTTTCCCCTCCACAATTCCACCAGCACTTGTTTAGAAACCTATTCCTTTAAACTGGGTTTATGACTTGTTCACAAGACTGCTTTGAAAGTTAGAAAGGCACTCAATCAGTGGTGCTACCTTTTGAAAAACAAAGAAAAATCCTGTAAAACAATAAGTTATTAAGATATAAGAGTTCTGAATTCTTATTTACTAATATCTCAGTAATTTGGTCATTGGGCTCTTTCAGAATATGGTTTATAAGTACGAACTTTAAACTAATTTCAAGTGGTATTGTTGATATAGATCTTGCTGCCTGTAGTCCAAAACTTAGAATATAACATACTCATCTTTTATTCACATGGTATATGGATTATTATAAAATAAATGTACATAATACTAATATTCTTTGTCTTCTAAGTGCCAAGAACTACCATAATGGAAGAGCAGCACAAACTCTGTAATATAACTCCTACAAAAGTAGTAGTTAGGGGTGGGAGTGATAATACAGTGGTAGAGCATTTGCCCTGCACAAGGTCAATCAGGGAAGGACTGGGTTTAATTTCCGGCATCCCATATGGTCCCCAGGAGTGATTTCTGAGCGCAGAGCTAGGAGTAACTTCTGAGAGCCTCCAGGTGTGGCCCCCAAATAAAATCATAAGCAACCAAAGAACCATTCCCCCCAAACAAAAGCAGTAATTAAAAATGATAGGACTGAGACTAGATTGGTATAATGTCTGAATCCAAAAGCAATCACAACGCTAATCTGGAAATATGAATATTCTTCATTGTTTTATACTTTCCTAGCCAATCCTGTCTCCAGCTATCTTAGCTATCTTCAACAATGCTGGAATAAAAAAAAATTGTTCTCTTAAAATCTCAAATGTAGAGCTAAATAAGGATCAAGAAAGCAGGGCTGAAAGAAAGTAAACAAAGGACACCTTCTGGGGATTGCTGGTGGCTCATTGTGAATTTTGTAGAGTGATTTGTGAGTTTCTTTTGCTGCCCTGGCCTGTTAGCTTTCTGTTTACTGTGACTCGGTTTAACATCCGATGAAGCTTACTATTCACTACGAAAATTAAGTGCCAGGGCTGGGTGGCAGATGTTACTTTTTCGCCTTGAAGGAAGATAAACATGTAGTTTAACAGACCAAAACGTATGTATTAGAGTCTTCGGAGGATAAGCATATGGATGCCCCCCCCCCCCGCCCTTTTCAAATAGATTTTGTTTATCTAAAAGCCTTGCTCCCTGTTGCTATTAATTGCAGGTGACAGCGTCTGCTTTTCCAAACTGCAAACTGGTGGGATGTGTAGCAGTTGAACCTGGTTTTACTGAGAATGGGCCTGCCTCCAGACTTAACCAATGTAGGGTTCCTGAGTAGAAGGATAAGACCACACAACTGGAATAAAGTTTAATACTTTAATCCGTCTGCCAATAAGACCCCCACTCTGGCTAGCCAGTGCCATACCCTTAAGGAGATCAGCCCCACCCAGGATCATGAGGAAGATTATAAAGGAAAAGGATATAGGGAGGTTCCAACTTTCTGATGATCCTTAAAATGATTGGCTCTTGTCTAGGAATACCTTCCTACTGCTCCCTTCTCCTTTCCTAATAGGCTATCTGCTATGGCCTGGTAGCTTGGGGAGGGGGTCTATGGAAATAGGCTTCTGAAAGCCTAACATGTGGCTTGCACCATGTGATCCTTACAAAATGGCGTCTCTCCCTGCTCAGAACCTAAGAAGAAGAAGCCTGCCATATGGCCTTTACAAAATGGCGTCCCTCCCTGTTCAGAATTCAGGTCCCAACAACCATGGAAGTTGCTGAAACATTTGGAGTGTTTTTACTTTGGTAAAGTAGATGG
>PVKC010048628.1:0-10876 GCA_004027635.1 Crocidura indochinensis | reverse complement strand
CTTTTCCCCATTCCCCACCGGGCTCCTTAGGCCTTGTTCTAGATGAGCTACTCATTTTTACTAAGGCAGTCTCGGCAAGAACTTATGAGTCTACATGTTGAAAACCGCACGGGGGCAATAGCCCCCGTGCGCACTGTACATATTAATAACATTCCATTTTTAAGTTATGTTTTGTGTATGTAGAATGTTCATATGGTATTCTGCCCTTTCGTACACCCCTGTAAAGTTCATTTTCACTTATTACTCTATCACCCCAATCTTCAGTACCTCCCATTTACCATTTTCAACTTCTATACTGCACATTCCCCATCAGACACCAAGGTGGTACACTGGATTTAACAACCCCCAACTATTTCATAAAACATAAAATGTACACGTATGGCTTTCAATATATTACATGTATTTTCTTTGACAGCTAACTCTTTCTAAATATTCTCTTAAAAAGTGAAGATTTCCTCCACTCTTTATCTATTCCTCTCTTTGTGAACTTTTCAATAAGAATTATTCGGTGAAAGAGTCCCTCAGTTCAATTCTTATGTTTAACCATGTCATAGGGAGTTTTATACATATTCTTGCATCCCCCATATGGGCTATAAAGCCATGTGGCATTGTTCTTTGTTTGCATAGGCACATCAAAATGGGAAATACCTACACACAAATAAATCTTACCTAATAGAGATTGGAACACCCAAATCTTGTAGTGCAATTGGACCTAACACCCTGAACATTGGCATAATGACCTGGCACAGGCCTCAGTAAAATGGGCATTCTCCATCAGCAATCTTCTACCAGGGAAGACCCTACCACCACTGCGACATCGATCTACTCATAAGAGACTTCCCTTAATGCTGAGAAGACTTAAGATCATCAACGACCTGCATACTGGACAGGGCTTTCTGCATTGCCCTTTAATTGTAAGGTGAAACAAAAAGATGCTCTGCACCATCCTAACTGCAATATAGGATATGCAGATTCCAGGATCTTTAATACAGAACATGATACCAACAACAGTGACAGCGTGGAAAATAAAAGTGTGTTGGCACTACAGAGAACGACTTGGACTGGGCAATCTGGTTTGCCTGAAACCTAGAGCTAGTCTTATGCCAGGAAGCTTCAGGGGTTTGGTCCCCTTGTATTTAGGCTGAGGATTTTCCTTTCCATGTCCCCCATACTTTGGTGGGCCAATGAAAACAATTATTGCCACTCTAACACCATTTTTACTGTGCTCCTTTGACTCTTATCCTTAAAAAGGAACACCCACTCTTGAGGCTAACTTAAACTAATATGCATATGCATGGAAATATAAAAAAGTACTATGCCTTCAATATTTAAGTAGTTACATATGTTTTATGGCTTTAGAATGCTTGATGTACTGCTAGGAAATATGTATCACAATCTGAGGACTTGAGGGACAAAGTAATTATACATGGGTTCTGTTCTATTTTTCTTAATATTCTTTGGCCGAAAGTTCAATGTTAAGATATTAGCAAGGGGACTTATATGAATTATGTTTATGGGTGATTGTCCTTCCACTGTAACTTTACCTTGTCCTCTTTCTTTGCATCTTTGTTCTCATAAACAAAAATTAAAAATTAAAAAAATTATTTTTTGGTTTTTGAGCCACACCCAGTGACACTCAGGGGTTAGTTACTCCAGGCAATCCACTCAGAAATCGCTCCTGGCTTGGGGGACCATATGGGATACCAGAGGATAGAACTGCAGTCTGTCCTAGGTTAAAACATGTGAGGCAAACACCCTACCACTTGTGCCACCACTCCATCACCTAAATAAAAAAGTTTTAAAGTGCTCAATTATTTGTTAATTATTTAATAAGTATATTCTTTTTCTCCCCAGATATCATGATAGCTCCCGAAGAAAATGAATTATGTCTCAGGTTGTTGTTGTTGTTGTTGTTGTTGTTTTGCAACTCCTATGTACCTTGAGTGGATCTTAATGAATATTTATTTAAAATAAAATATGTGCCTCAAAATTTTATGCCAGTTACAATAGAACATTGCCAAACTGGTAATTAAACAGGCAATTTAGCACCAAATAATTCCACTTTTTTGTGTGTGTGTTTGTTTTGGTTTGGTTTTGAGCCACACCCAGCAGCACTCAGGAGTTACTCCTGGCAGGCTCGGAGTACAATATAGGATGCCCAGCTTTGAGCCCGGGTCGACCACATGGAAAGCAAATGCCCTACTCAGTGTGCTATCGCTCAGACTCCCTTATTTCTTTTTATTTTTATTTTTATTTTGTCATTTTTTAATATCCAAATTGCTACATCTCTTTCTCACAGCCACTTCCTACAGTCTTGGGATTTACAGTATTTTTATATTTCCATAATGACACCTACTGGTAGAAGAAGAATGGATGAGCTACAAGAATTTTTGACAATTAGCTATAGTCAGTCACTATCAAACGTGAAGCAAGTAATGCTCCTAAACATACAAAGAGTAAGTCTAAATGACTAACAATACACAGATATTACAAGTCTCAAAAAAACAATTACAAATTTAATGTTATTTCCTAGTCATTACTAAAACATGTCCAAAGTGGGAAGCAAGGGGGAACTACAATTAGGGATAGTTAATATTAAGAGCCTTAAAATATCCAATTCATCTGTTAAATACTTTACTCTAATTGAGGTATATGTTTCAGCCACAAAAAGTAGCAATTAAAGTACCAAATAAACAACATGACTGTTGTGCTCATCTGTTTGTTCTACACTGTCAGCTTCAGGTGGGGCAGGGCTTAAGTCTGGTTCACATTCTCATTCTCTGTCACACATTAGGGATGTGTGACATTCATCAGATAAGGGTTTGATATCTAGGATATACAAAGTACTCACAAAGGTTAACTTCACAAAACCTAAAACACCATCAAAAAAAATGGGGAGAGGAAATGAGCAGGCATTTCTCTGAGGGAGATCAATAGATGGCCAGCAGACGCATAAAAAAATACTCCTCATCACTTATACTGGTGTTGGGGCAGAGTAGTACAGCAATACATCCATAGCACATATTTAACAACAGTGAAAATATGAGATCTAAGCTGAAACAAATGAACTTCGTAATGTACCTGCCAAGGTGGCAAGCAAGGGGTAGTGGATAGGAGTGCAGGTTGGGAGATGACAGAATACGGAAACACTGGTGATGGAAATTAACACTGGTGGTGGGACTGGTGTTAAATATTATATGCCTGAAACTCAACTATCAATAACTTTGTAAACCACAGTTCTTTAATTAAAAAAAAATTTGTTTTGGTTTTTGGGCCACTCCCGGTGGTGCTCAGTGGTTACTCCTGGCTATCTGCTCAGAAATCGCTCCTGGCAGGCACAGGGGACCATTTGGGACACTGGGATTTAAACCAACCACCTTAGGTTCTGGATCGGCTGCTTGCCAGGCAAACACCGCTGTGCTATCTCTCCAGGCCCTAATTAAAATTTTTAACCTTTTAAAAACCCTCTAGATAAAATGCCAATAGTGATTTTAATAAATCAATGCAGTCTATTTAATGATTATATTGCTGGTGTTCCACAACAAAAAATAAAACATTTTTATACACTATAATCTAAGCTCTAACTAAATCTATATGTAATATATTGTATATATTATATTATATATAAAAATATTTAACTAAATAATTATAGTTCATCCTATTTCATGTAAATATAGAGATTCTAGTTCATTTATTGGTGTGCTAGAAATGTTGACTCAATTCTAAAAATATTGTTTCTAGCCTGGACTAATAATAATGCAGGTAGAACACTTGCTGTGCACACAGCCAATCTGGATTTATTCCCCAAAACCCCATATGGTCCCCAAGTTCTGCCAGGAGTGATTCCTTAGCACAAGATCAGGAGTAAGTCAAGCACTGCCAGGCAGGACCCCAAAACAAAAATAAAAAAATAATTGAAATGTCACTTTCTTTCCTGTTTAAGAAAGCATTTTCAGATGAATATAAATATGCATGACAAATACTTAGTCCATCAAGTTTATTTAGAACTCTTTTTTTTTTTCCTCCTGCCCTTCCCTCTTCCTTTCTCTGTGGCAGGCATTTTTCTTTTTCTTTTTTTTTTAAATCTTTATTTAAGCACCACAATTACAAGCATGATTGTAGTTGGGTTTCAGTCATAAACAGATCACCCTCTTTCACCAGTGCAGCATTTCCACTCCCTATGCCCCTCCACCTCATCCCCATCTTTTCTTTATTTGGGGGGGGGGATCACACCCGGCAGTGCTCAGAGGTTACTCCTGGCTCCATGCTCAGAAATTGCTCCTGGCAGGCACGGGGGACCATATGGGGCACCGGGATTCGAACCGATGACCTTTTGCATGAAAGGCAAACGACTTACCTCCATGCTATCTCCCGGGCCCCTCATCCCCATCTTTTCACAGTAATAAGACAAGACTGAGCTATTACTGCCATTGTTGATCCACTCAATCCTAAAAAAATGCAGAAGAGATGAAAGCTGTGGTGGCCTCTCTCTTCTCTTGACAACATGACAGAAATAATAAAATGATGTAATTATTTACCTTTAATTTGAACTTTTGAACTAATCAAAACTTTTCTTTATTTAGCACTTTAACTGAAGAAGCTTTCATTAAAGAAAGCGAATGAAGATAAATGAAGCTTTTTTCCCATATAGAAATTAAGGTCTTCTAATTTTCCACAAGAATAACTGTGAAGTCCAAACTCCAAATTAGGCTTGGAAATAAATAGGTAATGTTTGTCTTTAGTGACACCTAAACTCTCTATATAGGAGTTATCCAAGCTTCCAAAGATCCAGGCTGTGTGCCAACCTCAAGTCTACCTTCTATAGAGAGTATATTCTTAGGACCTTTCTTCTTCCAACTTTTTAGTCAAACCTGAATGCCTATCATCTAACTCCTCTTGCACCCCTCTTTCTTGGATTTAGTTAAAATAGCTGCTTAAATTAGCCTGAATTGGGGGAGGGAGGATGTGCTAATGCTTATGTTAGCATAGCCCTGCAGGAAACAATGGCCTAAATATCTGAAGGGAGTGGGGACAAAATTTTAGACTTTCATGTAAATTCACCAGAAGAGAGGCTTAGAAGCCTGAAGAAAAACTATTTCAACAATTATTTGTTCAATCAGCCTATAGCCTATGTCTTTTCGCCATCTATTTTAGCAAGTCAACTTAATTATCATAGTAGTGTAGCCATAAAGTCTCAAGAAAAGCTAAAATTATTGAAAAGGTGGCTTCTGTGGACCTCTGGACACAGGCTAAGTTTGCTAGAAATCAAAAAGAAATATCAAGCCCTACATCTACAGACACTAACCTGGTAACTTTCAAAAGCTGAATAAATTAGCTACCCAATACCACTTAGAATAAGCAGCTTAATGTTTTCACTGGATCTGAATAGGCCTGGACAACAAGGAGTGGATGGGGATAAGCATGTATTTTCATTTCTTTCATGAGCTCTATTCTCTGTGGACAAGTTGTTGCTAAAACTGCACACAAAAAGCTTTAACAGTATGAGTATTTTTGTTTTGTGGTACATTATTATTCACTTTCAATCATGCAGCTCAAAAATGACTTACAGGATTACAAGAGCACAGTATAAAGTTATGAATACAATTCAATGGCTCCTAAGTAAAAACATGAACACCATCAACTGCAGTTATCCTATGCAATGGCAGCAAACTGTCAAGCCCAATTATGTGAAAATGCAAGAGAACTATTTAGACAAATTCCTCACCAAGTCGTTCTATGGTTCATACAATAAAGGATGCTTAAGAACAAACTGTTAAATCAGTTTTCTGATATGAAACAAGCTTCTCAAGTTAGATCAACATAGCATTCTTGTCCTAGTACATATAAAATAAACATTAAAAGTTATTCCTAAAAAGCAGATCACAGAAGTCATTTGCCAGTCAAATTTTGGACATTCCATGTAATTAGAGAAAATTTTTGTGGCAAACAAAGCAATGAAGAGCAATTTAAAATAAAAAATACTGAGAAACACATCTCTAACCATAGATCTTGTTTTATTAAATGGATCTATACTTATATGTTATATTTTCAATGGATGTTTATAAAAAACTATTAGATTAACATTGGTTAACCAGTATTTTATTCCCCAGGCACCCCATATGACTTCCACAAGCTCACCAGGACTGAGCCCTAAGTGCAGGCAGAATCATGAGTAAGCCCTGAGCATCTCCAGGAGTGGTTTTGAAAAAAATATATAAAAAGAAACCATTTAAAACATAATTAAGTGCACAAAACAGTTTGATTAATGTTTTTTGAGTTATTCATATATATCTTCAATATAAGTAGAAAATTCACAGTCATAGTTCACTTCCCCCCCAAAAAAAATCTACTCCTCTTCTTAATTACTCTCAGGCAATTTTGCTTTTTCTTTTTTGAAGTCTTTATGATCTTTGTTTTTCCATAAGTTAATTAAAAATTGAGCATTTTGCCCTATTTCATACATTCATAAAAATACAATGGTTGGGGCTAGAGAGATAGCACAGTGATAGGGCATTTGCCTTGCAAGCTGGCAACCCAAGACCATTGGTGGTTTGAATCCTGGCATCCCATATGGTCCCCCATGCCTGCCAGGAGCAATTTCTGAGCAGAGAGCATTGAGCACCACTGGGTGTGTCCAAGAAAACAAAAATAAATAAATAAATACAATGGTTGTATAATTATTCCAGTGTAAATTCATTGGCAAATATCAAAGTTTATGACCTTTGAATTTTGTCTATCTCATATTCTGCTTTCAACCCTTTTCTTTTTTTTCTTTTGGTTTTTGGACCACACCCGGTGGTGCTCAGGGGTTACTCCTGGCTGTCTACTCAGAAATAACTTCTGACAGGCACGGGGGACCATATGGGACACCGGGATTTGAACCAACCACCTTAGGTCCTGGATCGGCTGCTTGCAAGGCAAACGCCACTGTGCTATCTCTCCGGGCCCCTCAACCACTTTTCATAATAAAAATTTCCCTCAGCTAGTGCTTCAAATATTTTTTATTTGGGTGGAGTCACAACTTGCCTTGCTCGGGGCTTACTCCTTAGTCTTTGCTCAGCAGTTGGCCATGTGCAGGTCAAGTACTCCTATCCACTATACTATCTCTTTGCCCCCTCAAATATTTCATTTTTAAACAAATCTGGGGCTGGAGAGATAATACAACCGGCAGGGTGCTTGAATTTAATTTTTTTTTATTGAAGCAAGATAGTTCTTATTGAATGAAGCTTTCTTAGGAAGACATGAGTGTAGACCAGCAGTGGATAGGGTCTTGCCTGTGTCCCACAGTGCAGTGAGGAAAATGAAAGAAATTGAATGAAAGAGAAGGGGAGAAACACAGGTGAAAAATAATGAGGATTAGGTGCCAAGGAGACACAGGTACATAGTGGCTTTCAGAAATGATAAACTTAAGTATCCAAACAACACTGTAAACAACATGAGACTGACCCAAACATTAACAACTAAACTTAAAAAAAATTGGGGGGCAAGGTAGAAAAATGGGGAGAAGAAATGAATAGACACTTCCCCGAGGAAGACCAAAAGATGGCCAACAGACACATGAAAACATATTCACCTTCACTCATCATTAGGGAAATCCAAGTCAAGACAACAATGAGGTACCACCTTACACCAGTGAGGATGGCTCACATCAAAATTAACAGTAACAATTTCTATTGGCGGGGATGTGGTAAAAAAGGAACTCTCATCTACTGCTGGTGGGAATGATGCCTGGTCCAACCTCTATGGAAAACAGTGTGGAGAGTGCTCAGTAAACTCAGAATTGAGCTGCCATATGATCCATCAATTGCTCTCCTGGGTATCTATCCCCAAATCAGAAGGACATTCATCCCAAAGTATGTGTGCACTCCACTATTTATCACAGTACTCAGAACAATAGCCAAGATTTGGAACCAATCTTGATGCCCAACAACAGATGAATAGATCATGAATATGTAGTATTTATACACAATGGAATATTACATAACAGAAATGATACAATCATGGATTTTGCAGTATCATAGATGGATCTACAAAATATCATGTTAATTGAAGTAAGTCAGAAGATGAAGGATAAACACAGAATGATAGCACTTTTCTGACGTACTTAGAATATACACCATATATACATGTAAAACTCCATGAACAAAATACAATGGTCTAATAGGGTAGAAACTCCAAACACTGTAGTTGTCAACATTTACTGGGGAGTAGTGTTCAAAACAAGTGGAAGAGGAACAATACAAAGCCTCTATACTATCCATTATACCATAAAGAAACCAGCAACAATGGAAACAATGACTCGCAGGGGTCTCAAACTCAATTTACCAGCGGGCCGCAGGAGGCAAAGTCAGCGTGATCCTTGAGTGCACAGTCAGTAGTAAGCCTTGAACATTGCGGGGGGAGGGGTGACCCAAACAACTAAAACAAAACAAAACAAAAAAGATTCCTCTAGGGCAGGACCACAAAATGTTGCGGGCTGTGAGTTTGAGACCCCTGGCACAGGTATGTAATCAGCCTTTTACTACAAAGGCCTATAATAATGTCTTAGAGGGCTTATACACAGATACAGGTAAAGAATATGATTGGAAGTCAGAGACTCCAGGGGAAGTGTTTCCTAACAATGTCTTTTAATGCCTTAATCTTACTAGCTCTCAGCTTCTCTGTCCACAAGGGTTCTTGGATACAAAGATTGGACACCCTAATTTGACACCTCAGTGCTCAGTCATTCTAGATACCATATTCAGTTTGCACTATGAAAATGTATTGATAAAACACTTCAATATACCCTTTTACTCTGGTTTACGTCCTTTATTAGGACCTGAAGCATATGATCATTCAGACCACTGAAACAGTCAACTGCGAACCACAAACTTATATTACAGGACCTAGTCATCGAACATGTTTGGGCAAATTAACATTTCCTTTCTCTCTCTTTTCTTCTCTCTTCTCCCTACTTTTCCTTTTCCCTTTTCTTCTTCTACATCATCTTCCTCATCATCATCAATTCAATCTATGTCAAATAAAACCCACACTGTTGCTTTCCTTTTAGTAAAGAAATTTCGATACATAAGATGCATACATAAGACGTAACCACCTACATAGGTAGGCCTCATTAACACATCGTTCAGTGGTCGTGATGAGAAACCTATGTGTATCTAAACTGCTCCAGCCATTATCTAACTGAAACCTTCATTTAGGAAGGCTCAACCCCATCACTGACGAAATGCCCAGAAACTGGAAAAACCTCCCAACTTCGATGCACAAACCAAATCTCTTTTAGTTGATTTATTAATTTTTTCACCTTATTGTTACTATATTTACCAAATTTTCTGTTATCTCTTATCTTTTGCTCTCCCTTTTTTTCTTAAGCTATACCTAAGCTAATTATTATCTTAATTCAACCAATCCTTAAATGCTCAGACCCATCCTAACAACACCTTAAGAATAGATCACTAATGTATGTCTTTATGTGGGCATGTGTACATAGAGAGAGAACTCCTCTATGAGAGCCAAACCTAAATTGTAAACAATCCATGCCTATAGTGTATATAACCCCTCATATATACTATCCCTCCTCCCCCCCTTCAGAAAGCCTACTATCCCTTCACCCTACACTTCCAATCTGATACCCAGCCTTATTAACGCTCTTTACCCTCAGTTCTTAACCATTAGGTATAAGACTGACCTCCTGCCCCAATAAGCCATCACCCAGCTCCCAAGCAAAGAGACACCCACTCAGCCTCACATCTCATTCCCCGGCAAGAAACTACAACCAACATCCTTGCTGACTCATGCTCTGTGGCTCTCCTTCACACGCACCCCAAATGTGGACTGTTGTTTGATATCGGATTCAGCTCCAGAAGGATCCCTAGTGCAACAACTCTACCCAAGCCCTTTCTACCACAAATCATTTCTCAATTTCCAATAGGCCAGGGTGTGTGATGAAAACGTGCGCTGAATCCCACTCTCCACACGAATATCTCAAGAGACAATGGGGAAGTCTATATTTCTTTTATAAGTTTAAGACCTATATAATACTACCTCTCAACCTGTTTATCCCCAAATGTAAGGTAGTCTCCTGCATCACTTTGTTACCTTAATTTTTTAAACTTATTTTTATTTATTTTTTCCTCTACATATATGTGAGTATATATATGTATATATACATGAATATATATACACACACACATATATATATTTATATATATATATATATGTCTTGTTTTTGTTTGCTTTTCTTCCTTAACTCAACCTGTTTGGGTTCTGCTTGATACAAAAACCTACATGAAAAAATCTTGCCTGGAATAATAGCTCAGGTCAAAACCAGGGCACAGAGATGATGAAGCCTGACACTCTCACCCCCAAATGCACCAGCAATATAATATAGCACCATTTCTTCTTGCAAAGACATACTAAAAATGGGGAAATTTTACGTATAGAAACAAGCTCTTATCTACTAGGGATAAGAACTCATACATTTTACAATACAGGGGCATCTCCCATGTGGACCCAACTTAGATTCCAGGTGATTAGACAACGACCATCCAACTCCAAACCCTAGAACCCAGACATAGAACAGACACAATTCTCCGCAACAGCTTCAGAAACCAATCTCCCTCTGGGACATTTTTAATACTGCTCTGACACCAACATGCACCAGTTTTGATATTACATCCTGACAATGAAGAAATGGCAACAACTTGGTCTAAGAGCAGGTTGTCTTACCTCACCTCCTAACGATAAGATGAAATCAGAAGATATGTCATCCTTTGATTTGTACAAAAGCCAAGCTTTTGCTATCTACATAAGACTGACTGTAACAACCATGACTGGGCAGAACTTATCCTGGGACCAATAAAAAAAACCCTAGTCTAGG
>PVKC010048627.1:0-10855 GCA_004027635.1 Crocidura indochinensis | reverse complement strand
CAAAAAAAAAAAAAAAACTTATCCAAAGATGAATTAAAATATATTGTCTCAGGAGCTGGAGCAATAGTACAATGGTAGGGCATTTATCTTGCAAGCAGCCGATCTGGGAAAAAGGTGGTGTGAATCCCAGCGACCCATATGGTCCCCGAAGCCAGGAGTGATTTCTGAGTGCATAGCCAGGAGTAACCCCTGAGTGTCACCGGGTATGGCCTAAACCTCCCCCCCCACTATATACATATATGTGTTTGTGTGTGTGTTTGTGTATATATATGTATATGATATACATATCATATATGTCCCAATATGATAAAATTAGTTCTAACACTAGAAATTGATTTAATGGGGAAAAATATAATATATCATTAAGTTAGAAACAAGGCAAATATTAAACATAGTGCTAATGCAAATAAAATACAAGTGAATTCTTATATGGTACACATATAGTGAAACCTAAACACTTTCTACTATCTGGCACCACCAGGATAGTACACTCCCTTAAAAACAACAACAATAGCAAGCAAATAAGCAAACAACAGAAAAAAACAATTGTTGGTGAAGCTATAACGCAATTGGAACATTTGTATACTATTGATGGAATATAAAAATGGAATACTTAAAAAATGGAATACTTATTGTAGAAAACAGTTGGCAGCCCCTCAAAAAAGTTAATAATAGGATTATTATATAATCCTGAAATTCTATTCCCAGGTATTATACCCAAGAGAGTTGAACACAAATATACAAAACTTATACAAAAATTCAATAGCTCTAATATTCAAAATAGTCTAAAGTGGGTACACCCTAAATATAATCAACTTAATGCACAAAAATGTGAATAAGCAAAAAAGAGGCACATTCATGTGATTATTAGTGGAAAGAAATACTTGTGTGCAGCTCTAAGGAAGTAAAATGTATGCAAATTTCCCAACATGAATGAAATTAGATTTTATGTTGAATGAAGTCAGTGAGAAAGTAGAAACAAAGATGCAAAGGCAAGGAGAATTGATCCATCACAAAATTGAGTTGGGTATGGCTGTTGAAAATGAGGGGCCTTTGTGAGCTCAGAGGAGGTACTCTGGTGATAGGTCTTGAAATTATGAAGATATGCATGAAACCATCGTTGCGATAATTTGAATTACAGTGCTTCAATGAATAAAGACAAAAAAATTTAAAGTGAGACTGACACATGCTACAGTGTCAAAAACTTGTAAAGTTTATGCTAAGAGAAAGAATACAATTGAAAATAAAAGCAACATAATGAATGACTAGGCAAATAGACATAGAAAGTACACTAGATTTTGTGAAGGAATGGGAAGATAAAAGTAGCTGAGTTTGATAACAGATCCAGGATTTCTTCTATGTTGCTGAACATGTTCTGAATTATACAGTGATAATGGTTGTGCAGTGTTTTGAATATTCTAAGTCTTCTGGTATGCTAGTTTTATCCCAATTTATTAAGTTGGGGGAAACCCTCCATCCAAACAAAACAATATGTATCATGTAGCAAAAGAAAAAAATATTTCAAAGTGCGAACTCTACTTGTACAGAGCAAGCAATAAAGAGAATAAAGGAAGAAGGTGATGGTAAATTAATCCATGGCACTGTCTATTTCTTTGGATACTCGTCCTTCATATGCATCCTTCACACTTGTGAAATCCCAAGCAATTATAAACAAAAGTCTTATATAAAAGTGAATCATTTCACATGGTCTTTTTACATTCTTATATCTCTCTCCCTGCCTTTTCTCTCTGAAAATAACTTGATTTGAATTCCAAATTCTTTTAGAACCCAAAGTGACTTAGTCCTTTGCATCAACTGCCATCACACATGAGGAACAAAGGCAGATTATATAGACTTTCATATCATTAATGAAGCTAGAGCCTAAGAGAAGAATGAAACCATCTGAAATAGACCATTTGCAGGAGATTGCCTGAAAATTTTCAGCATTTTCTCTAAACTCAACTCTCTTGGGGATCTATCTGAAGAAGAAAAGTAAGAATGAGGAGCCTGATTATTTTTCTCCTTTTAACCCCACTTTTTTTTTTCTTACCAACTAAACCTTTTTGATGAGGACAGACTTTGAAGGGAAGGTAGGGAATCCAAAGAGTTGAATTATATGGGATAAAATCTAGGATGAATTGTTAAATGGATTTATCCCACATTATTACTTACTTAAATATAATTACCATAGAAACATTTAAACTTTTCATTCTTCCTCTCCATGTTTCATGTGCCATTTCTCTGAGAAGTACATTTCTTTATGGGTCAACATAAATTGCCTCTTTAAGCCATTCTTGACAATCAGAAAACCACCAGGAGATCTATTGTCTAACTCAACATGAATCTTTAAGAGATTAGTATTTATCTTAGTGTGTAGTGAGTGTTTCTCATAAGAGACTGTCCCTTTTTCTTGTGGTGAGGTAACAAAACAGATGGCTCCAGAATGCAGTTCTCTCACCTAAACTGTCAATGAGCCAGGCAGCCTTCAATTCCACAAACATTTCAGTAGTTGCAAAATGTGGAACAACAGAAGATCTTCATTCAGTATTGATGACAGTGTGGAAAAATATGTAATGCATTTATCATTTTTGCACAATATCAATTACTTTGGGGAGATGCTCTATTTTCAGATAGGAAAATTTAAAGGATTTAGTATCCAGATACTTCAGTTAACCCTTTTGAAGTTTTATTAGAATGTAATCTTTTTTAATTTCCTGAATTAAAATTTTCAACTATCATTTTATGAGGAAACAATTGGATAAGTGGAAGGAAGACTGTGGAATTAGAACCATTTCAATCTGTTTTAGCCAATATCTCATAGATATTTACCTCTTTAAAGAGACTGGATGAAATTTCCAGAACTCATCAATTTTTTTAAAAAATTTCAATTTCTTAGGACCAATTTGTCTTCCAAATCTCTATTTCTGTATAAATAGAACTGATGTTAAAATTTTTAGCAAAAAGACTATTTAAAAAAATCAACATTTGCAATAGAGTGCACATTTCTTGCCACCATTGCTCTCTCTCTCTCTCTCTCTCTCCCTCTATTTTCTTTTTGACACTGTGATTTGCATGATTGCTAGTTAAGGGATATATGCATATCACTTTATCCCCTTTCAGCACCCAGTTCTGTATAGAGAGATCACTTCCAAATATCATTGTCACAGTGAACCATTCATTATCCTAACTGCATTTACGCCTTCACTAGTCTTTATGGCAAGCCTCCTACCATGGACTGGTCCTCCTGATCTTCATCTCTATTATTGTCTAGTGTACTACCCATTATTTTATGCCTCACAAATACTAAAAAAACATTCTATGTCTCTCCCTCTCCCTCTGAATCATTTCTCTTAGTGAAATAATTTCCATATCCAACCATGTATAAGAAAATTTCATTAATTAATTTTTCCTAACATCTGTATAGTATTCCTTGTGAAAGGGAGAGAGTAAGAGAGTAAGTGAGAGAGAGAGCAAGAGAGAGAGAGTGAGAGAGAGAGAGAAGAAAAACATATGCCCCAGAGGCAGGTAGGGAGTATAGCTTTGGGGAAGATAGAGGAATACTGGTGAAGGTTTTTGTATATTGTATGACTCTAATTCAATCATCTACAACTGTTATATCTGTGGGAAAAATACAACTGTATTATGAACAACCTTGTCACCATAGTGTTTAATTTAAAAAAAATAAAGTACTTTCAGATAGTCTCAAAAAAAAAACCCAAAACAACCCATCAACATTAATTAAAAAAATAGAACTCTAGTGCTGGAAGCGATAACACAGTAGTAGTATGTTTGCCTTGCATGCTGCTGACTCAGGATGGACCTCGGATCAATTCCAGGAGTGATTTCTGAACACATAGCCAGGAGTGTCCCTTGTGCGACTCTGGGTGTAGCCCAAAAACAAAACAACAACAACAAAATAGAACTCTAAGCAACTAGATAACACTATGCGATCTGTTTACTAAAAAAAAAATTGTTGGGATCAGAGAGATAGCACAGCAGTAGGGCATTTGTCTTGGTCGCAGAGGGACCATGGTTTGAATCCAGGCATCCCATATGGTCCCCCGAGCCTACCAGGAACGATTTCTGAGCATAGAACCAGGAGTGACCCCTGAGCGCTGCTGGGTATGACCTAAAAGCCAAACCCCCCCCCCAAAATGTTTAAAGTGTGGTCACTATCTAGTATACTGATAAAGACTTGAAAGAAGATTAATCATTCATTATCACACTCTTTGTGAGCTATAAAAAAGATAGTATGGTAATAATATCCAAAGACAAGAGAGAGAATGGCTGAGAGGACCAATTTACGGTAGGAAGCTTACTGTAAATAGTGGAGAAGTGCTGTTAGGGCAGAAAATGATAGTTGGAAAAGATCACTCTGGACAGGAACTGGGTGCTGAAAGAAATAAAGTGATATGCATGATACTTTAGTAACAATATTGCAAACCACAGTGTCTAAAAGAAAACAAAAGGGAGAGAGATGGGGAGCAAGAAGGTGGAAGAAAAGGATAAGATGATGAAGAAAAAGGAGGAGGATGAAGATGATGAAGAAAAAGGAGGAGGATGAAGACGATGAAGAATAAGGAGGGGGAGAATGAAGATGATGAAGAAAAAGGAGGAGGATGAAGATGAAGAAAAAGGATGAGGAAGAAGAAAAAGAAGGAAGAAGAAGAAGAAGAAGAAGAAGAAGAAGAAGAAGAAGAAGAAGAAGAAGAAGAAGAAGAAGAAGAAGAAGAAGAAGAAATGGAAGAGGAGGAGGAGGAAGAGATGCGGGCAAAGTGGAGGACAGGAGGGAAAGTGGAGACATTGGTAGTGGGAAAAAGGGTATTGGATATTTTACAATTAAAACTCAATCATGAACAACTTTGTAACTTTATCTCACAGTAATTCAATTAATGAATTTACATATTGCAAAAACCTGGTCAGCAGCTTGTCTCACATTTAAATTTTTTTTTTTCAGAACAGGAGTGGTAGCACAATAGGACGGTGTTTGCTTTACACGTGGCTGGCCCAGGTTCATTCCCTGGCATCAAATATGGTTCCCAAAACCAGGAGAATTTTTGAGCACAAAGCCAGGAGCAACCCTAAGCTCAGCTGGTATGGCCCAAAAAACCAAAAAAAAAAAAAACCAAAAAATGTTCTGTGCCCGGGAGATAGCCTGGAGGTAAGGCGTTTGCCTTTCATGCAAAAGGTCATCAGTTTGAATCCCGGTGCCCCATATGGTCCCCCATGCCTGCCAGGAGCAATTTCTGAGCATGGAGCCAGGAGTAACCCCTGAGCACTGCCGGGTGTGACCCAAAAAACAAAACAAAACAAAATGTTCAGATTGTTTTAAAATTTCTTATAAACTTCAGTTTATTGTAGCCATGAATTTTGTAGATAATGAGAAATTTTTTTTCTCAGGATTCATATATAAAGCTCTGTCTATATATGCCATCTTAAAGAATTCTTAGAACTATATATTTTGCTGTTAAGTCCTCACCCTAAAAATGTGGCATGAAACTAAGTTTACTTTTATTTTCACTGAAAACACTCCTTTAAACAACATTCTATTATTTCTGTCAGGAAGAATTCTTTGACCTATGCTTTGTTGAAGAGAATCTTTCCCTTTTTTTCTTCAATAAGTCATCTTTTGACTTCTACTGGCCCAAATCCATTGATTAGAAGGCCCCTCAGAGATTGAAAGGGGGGAAATGTGGGGGAAGAGGGAAATAATAGATCTGATATCCAATTCCCACCACCAATCCTCTGGTCCAGACTTGTCCCAGCTTTGTGATTAATCATGCTCCTTCACCTTCTCTTTGTTTACATTTGACAGAGGCCCACTGAACAGAAAATAGCTAACGTGGCAAGGAGAAGCAAAGTTGGCAGAATCCTTCAATTAGAAGCTAATGATTAAATTCATTTGGTATTCTTTATGCCACACTGACATTATTTATAAGGAATTCTTTTGGTGGGAATGTGACTGCCTTTTACACTTTCAGCAACATTTCTCATGCATTATCACTAAATAATCTTGAGTTCTTGTAAATCCCTTAGCAAAGGCTTCTTATAAAAGAACTTAAAAAGGAATAAATCCTCTGAGATATTACAGATTCTCGCTGTGTGCCTCCCACAGACTTGCATGAGAATGGCTCAGCTTAAACCCTGTACTTTGCTTTGAAGATCCAATCCTTGTGCCTGTAATTTAGAGGAAAAAGAAAAAAGGAAAGACAGTCTTAAATATCTGTAAAGAAGTTAACGTATCCATTGGCTTTGGCTATTTTAGTGGGGTAAGGAGGGAAGAATAAACCACAAATGTTTATTGAAATACACACACACACTTAACAAGAATTTCATATTATCTCTGAAGTGCAAGGAATTAGATTTCACTCTGGAGAATAAGAACAGTACAAAATTAGAGGGTGGGGCAGAGCTGAAAATGAGGAGGAGAAAAAATACCTCAATTTTTTAGATCTGTATTTTATTATGAAGGTGCCATTTGTATATTTGGACCTATAAGCCTCTGAGATGCATCCTTCCCACAGCCCACGAGGGCATGTATGAACACCTGCCACACTGCTTTCTGCAGCTGCCAGCGATTTCAGCTTTCCAAGGTATGGCCTTGCAGCTGCCAGATGAGCGACTTTCATGATTGCAGAGTTCCTATTTTTAATCAGACTTGCAGGAAATTGTGGGCATTTCTGTTTTATTTACTTGGTTTGAAAATGTTTCCTGCAAGAGTTTCTTTTTTCAGCTAAGACCAGAAAGTGTAAAAGATTGTATCTGTGTACTTAAAAACTTCCTCTGTCCATTGATAGGGTTCTCTTTTTATTCAGTTAAAATGGGCCTTGAATGTTGAACAGAAGCCTAGAATCCTTGCTAACAATTTTTGACTTATAAATCTTGTTTTCCTTCATAAGTCAAGTAACTCCTCAACTAAATTGAATGTACTAGCTATATGACACTTAGCATCAAAAAGCAGTTTGTTCTACATTAGTGAAAGGGAGCAGAAAAGAACAAGGCCACTTCCTCTTCATTTAACTATGCTGAGTAAATTCTCATAATTCCAAGTCTCCAAATTAAGGTTCAAGGTCCAGATTTTTAATTACTATATTTTATCAAATACATGAGACTGCTAAGAAAGAAAATAAACCTGCCAACTAACTCTGGCTTGCTACCAATCGAATAACTGATTTAAAAGATGTTAAATGTATCAGGTCTTTGAACTGATGGAAGTAGTCATATTCCATCACTTGCTTCCCTGATGTTTTGTATGCCAGTCTTTGGATGTTATGGAAAAAATAAAATAAATGAGATATGGTCCTGTCATCTGGCCTTTCTTAGGAGAGGTCAGACTAACATCCACAACCTGGTGCCAAGCATAATATGGACAGGCCTAAAAACCATAAAGGGAGAAATCAGGGGAAAAAAATCTCTGCAGAGTAGCTTAGAGAACCTCAAAAGTTGAATCCTATTGTTAGTCTCAGGGATGAAGAAAAGCATTCTAAGAATTGGGAAAAGCTTTGATGTCTGTGGAAATGACAGGCAGTGATCATGGTAGCCTCCCCCTGGAACCAAATTGCTTGGGATCAAGGTCAGCTCAGTACTTTTCTGGCTGTATAACTTGAACAACTTGTATGACTTCTTCTTGCTTCAATTGCCATTTGTTAAATTTTTTACCATAGTTAGAACAATGCTCAACACACAAAAAGCAATCTATTGGAATTAACTTGGAATAAAAGAATAATGCTAAGGGAAAGGTGGACTGACCCCAAACAAATAGAGAGAGGGTCCCAGGAGATAGCTTGATATCTAGTCCAGGATTTAGATACATCCCTTATATACAAAAGGAATTTTCAAAATCACTATACCACATGGTCTTCAAAGAACCACCAGGTGTAGTGTCCTAGATGCTCTTGAGGCATATGGGAGGTTCACCAAATAAAGAGGGGGAAGGCAGAGAGATAATAGAGGTATTAAGACCCTTATCTTGATTGCAGTTGACCCAGGATCTCTGACATTGTGTATGATTTCCAAAAACTGTTAGAGTGATCTCTGAATTCAGACCAGGAGTAAACCAAAATAGATTGTGTGTGTGTGTGTGTGTGTGTGTGAGAGAGAGAGAGAGAGAGAGAGAGAGAGAGAGAGAGACAGAGAGACAGAGAGAGACAGAGAGACAGAGAGAGAGACAGAGAGAGAGAGGAAAGATAAGGGGGAGAGAGGTATGAAAGCACTAGAGAGTAAATAGTTGTGAACAGGGAAGGTGAAATTACAGTCTTGATTAAGGAAGATAAAATAACAATCTTATTTTCTTTTTTTAGAAGCTCAGGGTTTCCTTCTGATTTTGTTCCCAGGGATCACTTCTGACAGTGTTGCTCAGGGTCAAATTCAGGCTGACTGCATTAAGGGAAGACACTTTATCTTCTCCAGTTTCAGTTATATTCTTTAAACACAAGAAAGTGTCAGCATCTTTGCACAAGCTAGTTCCCTACCTTGGAATTCTTTACCCTAGCTAAGTAGTTATCCACCACACACTTTGACTTTTCTTAAAGTGCTTGCTGATCTGAGTGGCTTTTCTCTGATTACCTATATAGAATGTTATTACCAACCCTCACGTATCACTCTCTATCATGCTTTAACTTTTAAAATATATGATAAAAAGTAATTTAGTATTTAAAACTATCTCAAGTTATTTTATTGATATTTAACTAAAGTTCTGTGATTGTGTGGTTGTGTGCTCATTTTCTAGCTAATAAATAAAGTTACAGGAAAAAATAACTCAGAGAGATAAGAAAAAGAATGACTAAGTTCTCTAAGCACAAAGACTTGGGATATCTATATTGAAGAGAATTAGAATAAACTACCCCAAAGCATTTAATGTAAGCAGAATAATTATTTTTAGTTAAATGCAATTAAGAAGCAATAAGAGGGAATAGATGAGGGTATTGGTGATGGGAAGGTTGCACGGTGAAGGGAGGTTTTCTTGTTATGACTAAAACCCAACTAAATTATGTTTGTAATCACAGTGTTTAAATAAAGAAATAAAAAACAGCAATAAAAGAAGCAATAAGTACACAATGAACTCTCCTATTTGCTGAAAAGGAGAACACAGATTTACTGGTGAATATGCATATTATATATGAATAACCCTTATATATATAACCCTATATATAGCATATGTATAAAACCCTTTCTTCTCTTTTCTAGTAGAACAGCCTGTTGACTTTCAGGACTGTGATAGATTTGCCCAGATAAACTTTATGAAAATAATCTTCATCTCCTATAGTTTTCCTTACATATTCCTTACCACCACCACTCCAATTACCCAATTTGTCATTCTTTGTTAAAATGACACATATGCTTTCATGCTAACTGCTTTGAGGGTTTTATTTCTTCTCTTTGAAGCTTACAATGTGAACTGGATCTTTTCTTCTGCATCTTTTTCCTCTGTTTAACTTACATGTCCCAACAACTGGAGAGGGTAGAAGAAATGCTTTTCACTTCCAAATAATCCAAGCAGTTATATAGCCTGCACTTAAAGTACAATATCGAGTAAGGAAAGTGATTATATCAACATTTTGTAACTCAAGAAGAAAAACCTCTCTGGATAGAGATGCCTACTTGAGAAAATAGCAGTTTCTACTGGTCCATTAGATCTACTTCATAAAACATTAAATCTAGCTGCTCAAACAAGACCACCCCAAGTTTTCAGAATTGTTCTTAAAATGCCTTACATTGACTGTATTGCGCTAAAAGCAATGAAGATGAACCTAGAGATCCTGGAGAAGCTCTTACCTTGCCTAAATCCTTTGCCCTTTCCTTTATCAAAGGAAAGGAATTAGCTCTTCACTAAGCTTTAGACATTCTTTTAGAAGAAAAAAATAGCTGGAGTGTAGTGTGAAGGGTGACACACGGTGTCACCCATGTATAAGTTTATCCTATGTCCTCTCTCCATCAAAGAGAGGTTTATCTTCCTCCCATGTGAAATCAACTGTTCCTTTCTTTCTCAGCTCATCAGGCTTCACAACAAAAGATTTAGACCCTTTTTTGTTTTTTTACTGATGTAGTACTTGCCTCACTGTGAATACTATTAAATTGACATTTCTTTTGCTAAACTATCTAATGCTGTCTTAATTGCGTGTCCAGAACAATAAAATTCAACTGAGGTGAGAGATCCCAATAATATCTATATCCTAATTCCTGGAGATTTTTTTGTTTGATTGTTTGGGTTGGTTTGGGGGCCACACCTGGTAACTCTCAGGGGTTACTCCTGGCTATAAGCTCAGAAAATGCTCCTCGCTTGGGAAACCATATGGGACATCGGGGGATTGAATTGCAGTTCGTTCTAGGTCAGCCTTGTGCAAGGCAAACGCCCTACCACTGTGCCATCGTTTCTGACCCGAATTCTGGGAGTTTTTATAAAGTAAGAGGGACTTTGCAGATGAAATTAAAGATTTTAAAATCAAGAAATTGACATATATTATACGGAGTAGGCCCTAACTATAACTACAGTGTGCTTAAAAAGGAAGATAAAGGAAGATTTAAATGCCAAATAAGTCAATAGGAGAATGGTAACAAAACATTTCCTTACCAGTTTTGGAGATGGAGGAAAAAGCCAGGTACTAAGAAATATGAAGAATGCAGCTCTAGAGAAAAGAATGAAAACTAGGAAATAGATTTCTTACCAAAAGTGGTATTACCAAAATTGGACACCAGAACCAACACCCGGGGAGAGATGCAGGAAAGATTGGGAGGAGAGGGGGCAGTAATTGCATTGTCTGAAATGGAGTAAATTTAGTTTACTTTATGAAGGTAAATTTCCAGAGGAGCACTAAGTGTTGTTTTTCTTCTGAGAAGGGATAAAAAGGTCCAGTAT
>PVKC010048626.1:0-10855 GCA_004027635.1 Crocidura indochinensis | reverse complement strand
CTTTTAGTGGAGCATTTACTCTGGGTTTGGAAAATGCATGACCTCATTTAACCCCCAAACTAGCCTAAAAGATAGGAAAGTCTTATTAACCTCTTTTTACAGATGAGAAAACTGAGACCTAATTAAGAAGTACTTCCTAAGTCTTTTAAAATCAAAATCCTTTGTCTATTATTGTCACCAAGCATAAAAATGACCCTGGTAGAATCTGAAAGGAAAAAGAGCTCTCTCTTTTTACAAGACCAAAATAGAATGATGGAGGGTTTGTGAGGATTAATGCCCTAGAATTAAATATGAAGACCATTTCCGTATTGCTCTGAGGATTCATTTCAACCTGACATTTACAGACATATTCTGGAATGTTAAACCTATCCATCTTCTACTTCCCCCAATTTCCCTCCCATTCTTAAAGAAGCCCAGATCTGATATATTAGTAAAAAACAACAGAGTCCAGTTCATACCTGACTAAACTAGCTTAGAACACATCTATTTCTCATCCCTTCATCTATCCAGTCTACAGTCCCCAAAATCTTAACCACACACTCAAGCACCCAACCACTAACTCAGTAATTTCTCTTTTGCATTATCTTGCAACTCTTCATTTACTTCCTTTGATTCTTAATATTTTTTTAATTTTTGTTTTATGTTTTGGGCACTACATTCATCAGTGTTTGAGGTTTGCTCCTGGTTTTTTTTTTTTTTTTGGTTTTTGGGCCACACCCAGTGACGCTCAGGGGTTACTCCTGGCTACATGCTCAGAAGTCGCTCCTGGCAGGCACGGGGGACCATATGGGAACCGGGGGATCGAACCGTGGTCTGTCCTAGGCAAGGCAGCAGGCACCTTACCTCCTGCGCCACCTCCCGGCTCCCTTGCTCCTGGTTTTGAACTCAGGGATCACTCCTGGTAGGGCTCAGGGGACCATCTGAGGTGCTCGAGATTGAAACCAGGTTGAACCAAATGCAAGGCAAGCCAAACCCAGATTCCTGCTATTCTTACTCATCCTACTTTTAGAGTAACTATACGTTCTATTCCCTCTCATCCTCCCCCACTCAGAAAATCCTGATTTATAGTTATGGTTTTGAAATGAGATTCATTAATGGTCCCTTTCACAATCGAAAGGATCCTGAATTGGGCCAGTGAGATAGTACAGCAGGTAGGTGGCTTGCCTCACACATAGCTGACCAGTTTCAATCCGTTACTCCATGTGGTCCCTCAAGTCCCTAAAGTTGATCCCTGAGCATAAAGCCAGAGGTGAATCAGGGTAACCACAAAAAGAGCCAGAGGTGAGTCAGGGATAACCACAAAAACAACAGAAAAAAAGGTGCTCTGGGAGGGTTTATAAATTATATGGTCAGTATATCCTGGTCTTTGATTTTCCCTTATGCCCTCCCACCTAGTTCCCTTATCACTCATCTCCAACCTCTTTGAGGCCTCGACAGAATCTTTCAAAGACTCTCTTCATGTTGCCACCCTTTTCCATGGAGATGACCCGGGTATGATCTTCTTCATTCACCCAGATTAAGAAACTCTTCTCATTGTTGTGCCTGAGGGCAGGCAAAAGAAAGAGAAAGAGAGAAAGTGATCACAAAGCAGTCTAAAAATTTGGAGAAGGGGCCAATATAGAGTGGTTAGGGCGTTTATCTTGCATGTGGCCAATCCAAGTTTGATCCCAGCCTTCCATATGGTCCTCTGAGGTCACCAAGAGTGATTCTTAATAGCGCTGCTGAATGTGGCACCAAAACAAATAATTGGGGAAAGACAGAAAAATTTATGAGGACAAAAGACATAAGAGAAGCCTCATACCAGATCCCACGAGCATCTGGCCAGTCTCGAGCCATTCCTGCTGCAGTCAGCAATGGGGATACAGGCTTATCAAAGAGAAAGTGGTCCTAGAAAAAAATGAAAGGATGTGGGTTAAGAACCCTGGCATTATTCAAGATCTGGGGAGACAGATCAGTGGACTTAAACACATACTTTGTATCAGGGGACTTAAGAACATACTTTGCATCAGGGGGGTCCTATGTTCTGTCCCTAAGTATTGCCAGGTATAACCCCCAAACCAAAAATAAATAAGTAAAATTAAGAAAAGAATTCTGGTAGCCTCTGGCCTCTTAAAGCCCATCCAGTCCATCAGGCCCACCCTCCTTCTGGCTTCTTCAAATTGCCCTCCCCACTATATCAAATCCCTTTCAATGTCTCTCACATCAATAAGCTGTTGCTGCTCAGCCTCTGTCATCTCACTGAGCCGATAGTAACGTCCAGTCAGGTCACCCTTCAGGCCACTCAGGGCATCCACTACGACACGTTCCACCTCTCGTCGCTCTGCCCTAGTGCAGGCTGGAGGCAGACTGAGACCCCGGATACTTCGGCCAGTTCTGACTCTTGAGGACAATACATACCTCTCATCAAAGTAACCAGAACGGATCTAGAGAATAAGAGAGATTAATAAAGAGAGAGAAGTCAAATGAGTGGGAATCAGGGGGCCTTAGGGATCTTCACTACATGCATTATAAAAAAGACTACACTGATAAGCAGGACAGTTTATGGGGCACTTCAGATATTAAAGGAAGGGGCAGATGTGAGTGACCATGCCCCAAATGGAGGCAATTTTTGGTTGATTGTCATTTACATCTGCCCCCTCCTTTCCATATCTGCACTTGCCTTAGGATTCAATTCTTTCACCATTCCAAGATTAAAATCTGAGTAGTCTGATGACCAAATCAGGAAGTGAAGCAGGTGAAGGCAAAGAAGAAACAAGGAAGAGGAACATTAAACTCACTTTGCTGGCATCCAGGTCGGTGGTATGTTTCATTGTTCGGGCATCATATCCATTGTGTCTCTCTTGGATCACAGGGTCAAAGAGCTCAGCGAATACCTGAGAGGGAATTAGATGGAGAGAAGTAGTTAAGGAGAGATCATGTTTTGAATTTATTTCACTGGGTCAGAAAACATACTATGAATGATCCCAACTTGAGGGTTGAATGAAGGGGTCTTACGGGAGAAGGAACTGGGATTACTGGGAAAATGAGCTGGGTCACCAGGGAAACTCTGGGGGACCCCTACCTCATAAGTCTCCTCATCACCAGCTACCATGCCCACAGTCTTGATGAAGGGGTGGCCGGGATTGTCCACTCCAGTCTGGATACACTGATCTAGCGTCCAACCAGTGGGTGTGGTCTTGTCGCAGAGCCGGGCATATACTGCTGGGGTCAGGTGACTGGCCATGCAGTTGTTGTGCTTTCGGAGATCTGGGTACTCAGCACTAGGGAGGGGGACCCCAATAACCATGGAGGGAGAGCATAGAGGGCCTAGACCCAGTCCAGTTAGCTAGGAGGTACCCCCTTAGCCGTATCTGGTTTGCTCCTGGGGACGAGGAAGGTTTGAGAGAGGCTATCCCTAGGTAATCTCCTTAGGGACTTTCTTTCAGGATCTATTCTTTCCCTGCTGGCCTAGCTTCCTCTAGCTGGCTGATTCCTGATTCCAAGCCTCCAGATAAACTCAATTCTTTCCTCCCAGGAACATTAGGGGGTGGAGGAAGGGAAAATGAAAGAGTTGAAGTTGGAAAATGGGGGAGAACAGAAAGGAGATGGAGGAAAGCCAAAAAAAAGGATAGACCGTGGTGTCTCAGTTAGGAGTTTGGCCAAACCGAATCCTCCAGAACTTACAGGGCTAGGGCTGGAGGGGGGGGGCGGGGACTACGGGTTACAGGTCTCCAGGAATGCCTTTGCTTTCGAATTCGGGTCTCCACCCCCCACCCCAGAGAGATTTCCCGACTGTGTGGAGCCCTGAAGGATTAGAGAGCCCTTTTCTTTGGCTTGGATCTTCATCTCCGCCTGCCTGCCTTCCCATCACCACCGCCCTCCCTGCACCCCAGCACCCCAAAGCTTGTCCCAGACTTCGGTACAGTACCTCGGGGGATAGAGCCTTCGCCGTTCACCCGCAGCTCGTAAAGGTTCGGGGCGGAGCAGAAACCCAGCTGCCAGAGATCCAGCTCCGGCCAGAGCTAGGAGCCCGAGCCTGGGGCGAGCTGACAGCAGGCGAGAAAAGGGACCTGCCATGGCTGGAGGATCCTGGAGCTAGTGCAGTGCAGGGCCTGGCTGGAGAAGAAGGATGCTTGCTTGGGCGGCCGGGTGAGGATGGGGAGCCTGGAGCAAGGCTGCTGCAAAGGAGCGAGGACCGATAGGTACCAAGCAGGCTGCTGGAGAGGCGCAGAGAGGCCCCAGCAGGGCAGAGGGAGGCCGAGCCGCAGTCCCCAGGGGTGGGGCTCCCGCAGGCTCCGCCTTCCAGCCCAACCCCGAGCTAGGTGTGCGGGGGTGGAGGTGGGCAGAGCTTTTGCAGGTAGGTAGGTAGGTAGGAGGGATTGGAGGTTCCCTCCTCGACCCCTCCAACATGAGGGTGCGGGGCCACTAGGCCCACTCGGATTTCAGCACCGAGCTGAGGACAGCACCCCAAGGAGCCTGGAGAAAACCCCAACACCCTCCCCCAGCCTCTCCCTAGAGTTGGAAACCGGATCCGTCACTCTGTGGGTGTGAAAGGGTGACATTGCCCAACCTCTCCCCAGCTCCTGGCCTGCCCCAGCAACCTCTCCATCTTCCCAGGGGAGGCGGTGGCGGGGAAACCACCCAATAAACACAACTCGAGCGGAAGACCAGGAGAAAAAAAAAACACCCAGGAATGGGGCAGACACGGAAAAGACAGCAACAGATTCAAGGTCACCTTTTCCCTGAAAATCTGGAAGAAGGACCCAGACTCCTCCCATCCAAACCTGCGCTTTCCTTACAAGGTTGAAAAATGTTCCTTCAAAGACATCAGGAAAACCATAGCTCTTACCCCAACACTGCTGTCTTCCCCTGTGTCATCTTGCCTCAAGTCTGAAGTCTTGTTATATCTCACCTGCATTTTTCATCACACACACACCACATACCCCCACCCCCAGCCCACTATTGTTCCCTCTTCCCTGTATCCTATCTCACTTTTAACCTTTTATTCCTCAACCTCCTTTCCAGGTTCTGACCCCTTTGCTGCTCCCTGGTGTCCCCCACCGACCCACTCACCGACTCTGGTATCTCAGAAATCTTACTTAACTGTTGGATACACAGAACTGGAACTGGGCTAGGGAGAATATTTCGTTTCCTTTTCCACCTCTCCCTTCTGTCCCCTTTCTGAGGCTCCCAGTTCCTGGGCTGGAGGAGAATGAGAGTTGAAGCGAGGGGTGTGGTGAGATGATTGGGTGCAGGAAAGGAACAGGCAGGCACAGGTCCCCAACCACATACACTTCTCCTGGTTGCCTAATGCACAAAGTGTAAGGAGGAGTGCACATGTATTTCTCCACCTTCACCTAGTGCTCTTTTCTCTCAAGGTGCATGTTCGGCTTTAAGAAGACTTTGTTTCTGCACCTCCAAGGGATTTGGGTGGGACTCCATATTAGTTCTGGAAGGAAAGAGGACAATTTCTAGAGCCCACATAGAAGTGAAATGGGGTGGGTGGGAGTGAGAGATAGCACAGGGGTTAATGCACTTGCTTTGTAAGTGACACATCCTGGTTTGATCCCTGGCACCATATATGGTCTCTGAACACTGCCAGGCACAATGCCTGGAGTAATTCCTTTAACAGTGCGGGATGTGTCCCCAAACCAAATCAAACGAAACAGTGGTGTGTGTGTATGAGAGAGAGAGAGAGAGACAGAGACATAGAGATAGAACAGAGACAGAGAGACAGAAAGAGAATGGATAAGGCATTTACCTTGCCTAAGCCCAGCACATGTTTGATCCTCAGCACAGCTTATGGTCCCATGTGCACGGCCTAGAGCAGTTAAATTAGGGTACAGATGGTGCCATTAGTCCTTCCCTCAGCTAAACTGAAGTGAGAAACTTGGAACTCTTCTGGAGGAATATTCAAGAAAAAGAAATTCCGTTCATGTTGTGCTGTAACTCCACTAATGAGACTCACTACTATAGTTTCATTCTCTTTCTTCCACTCAGGTCTCCCTTATGCTCCTTTTCCTGCCTTCTTCATTTGTGTGTATCCTTAGAAGCCTAGTTTTTAATCCTCTGAGTCCATTACTTCTTCTGGTAAGAGAACAATTGTCAGAGAAGAGAGAGAGTTCAGCAGTAGAAGTGGGTCATTCTTGGAGAGCTGGAAAATATTCCCTGGGTTGTAGGGATTTATTAGGTATGTTAAGAAGCAGGTATCAGGGGCTGAAGAGAGAGCACAGTGGTAAGGCGTTTGCCTTGCAAACAGCTGGTCCAGGACCAACGGTGATTCAAATCCTGGCATCCCATATGGTCCCCTTTGCCTGCCAAGAGCAATTTCTGAGCACAGAGCCAGGAGTAACCCCTGAGCACCACCAGTTGTGGCCCCAAAACCTACAAAACAAAACAAAACAACAACAACAACAACAACAAAAAGAAGCAGCTATCAAATAAGTATCAACTAAAACTACTGAGTAAAGCTCTTTTCTTTTCTTTTTTTGTTTTTTGGGCCACACCTGGGCTCAGGGGTTATTCCTGGCTATGCGCTCAGAAGTCGCTCCTGGCTTGGGGGACCATATGGGACACTGGGGGATCAAACCACGGTCCGTCCTAGGCTAGCGCAGGCAAGGTAGGCACCTTACCTCTAGTGCCACCGCCCAGCCCCTGAGTAAAGCTCTTAACTAAAACTACTTGGGCTGTATATATTTACCAGGTAAAGGTGAGAGATACTCTTTCAGAAAAATGTTGCTATTTGATTGAGAGGGTGGTCTCTAACACTGAAAAACAAAAGTAAGGAACCAGGCAAGAGAAATGGTTGGGGGATGCAGTAAGGTGCTTTCCTTACACATACTATACTGATTCTATTCCTGGCACATATATGGTCTCCTGAGTACTGCCAAGAGTTACCCCTAAGCACAGAGCTAGATGTAAGCCCTGAGCACCACCAATCCCCCCCCCAAAAAAAAACAAAAGCAATCAAATAGAAAAGAGAGAAGAGGAAGAGAATTACAGAGGGAAAAATAAGATTTGCCTAAAGGTGTATAGAAATCAAGTTCAGAGAGCAGTTATGCAAATTTGAACAAAAACTCTACTAAGAAAAAAACCTAAATTTGTCTACATATTTTCTTTCTTTATTTTTGTTTTTGGGCCAAACAAAGTTCTTTTTGGATGCCAGCAATCACTCCTGTTTGGCACATGCCAGGCAAATGCCCTACTGTCTGTGCTATTGCTCTAATGCCCTGTCTACTTATTTTCAGTTGGAATAAGGAAGCACACAGTGCTCAGGGGACCATGCACTGCTGATGCAACCCTGAACTCCCAGCTATTATTTGAATAATCTTCCTGGCATTAGGACTCATTAAAATGGGGCCAGAGCTATAGTACAGTGGATCGTTGGCCTTGGTTCAAATCCCCGGCATCCCATATGATCCCCTGAGCCTCCCAGGAGTTGAGTTTCTGAGTGCAAATCCAGGAGTAACCTATGAGTACTGTAGGATGTGGCCCAAAGACAAACAAAAGAACTCTTTGAAAGTAACAATCATAAATTCCCACACCACCGCAGGAGGCTTGCTCCAAGCCCCTCAACCACATGATTCCCCAAATATCACCAGGAGTAACCCCAAAATTCAACTTGGGAGTAGTTCCTTTTGTCTAAGAAATGGGGGATGGAGCAATAGTATAGTGGGGAGGGCTCTTGCCTTCTATACAGCCATCTTACCCACTGTACTATTGCTCCGTCCCAAACTTAGAAGATATTGTATAAGTTTTTTTTTAAAGGTTTGAAGTCACAGAATTATTAGGAATTCTGAGCATGAATTAGGGAGGCATTGCATACCCTTGGGGCCAGTCCTTAGACTCCTTTCCAACTCAGTTAGAAGTCCTGGAAGTCAGTATAATGAGGCATTCCATTGATAAAACGGTATGATCCTTGAGACTAGAGAAAAGATGCAGGGAATATGGAACTATTTTGACTAAAAAGCCCACTTAGGATGCAAAGCAAATGACATTATTAGACCTAAAAAATAGTATAGGGGTTGCAGTACTTGCCTTGACTCAATAACCTAGTGTCAATCCTCAGCATCTTGAACACTGCCACGAGAGGTCCTTGAATACAGAGCCAGGAGTAAGCCCTGAACACCATTGGGTGTGGCCTAAAAATAAAATAATAGCAACATATACACAGAATGCTTTCACATAATCAGTATCTGTGTGTTTGGTCATTTTTTGGGAGGGCACACTAAGCAGAGAACAAGTATTATTTCTGGCTCTGGACTCAAGAATCACTCTTGGTGAGCTCAGTGGATCATATGAGATACTAAGGATCCAACCAGGGTCCACCTCATGCAAGACAATTATCCTAACCACTGTACTATGGCTCTAGATCCTTGTGTTTGGTTTTAAATTTACTCACTTATAGATAAGAAAATAGAGGCTATTGTGAAGCATGGGTATTAGAACTTTGTATGACTGAAAATCATGAACAATTCTTTATTGTGTTTCTCACAGTGATTCAATAATTTTTAAAAAGCAAAGAACAAAAACAAAAACTGAGGCTGACAGAAGTTCAGTGACCAGTCCAAGGCTGCAGAGCTATTGGAACTAACGACCATCAATCAAATCCAGGTTTGTGAGGCTTCCACATCTCGAGGACTGAGAACAAACAAGATCTAAGGATGGGATCTACCTTGTGTTTTCCACATTCTTTCTATCCTCAAAGCACAAACCAACCTGTTTGTCTCCCACCTCTGTTATCATGTTTCTATATCTTATTAACCTTTTCATCCTACATTTATGAGCTCTCTGCATATTTCATACTTGGTGGGGTTTATTTGGGAGGGGACACACCCTGCAGTGCTCAGCTCTGCACTCAGAGATCATTCTTGGCAGAGTAGGCAGGACCTTATGGGATGGAAGCGGGACAAAGCACATTACCCACTGTGACCTCTTCTGAAGCCCCTAGAACCCATGATTTTGATATTTCAACTACCTCTTGGCCTGCAACTGGCTTCCTCCTTGGCTCCCTTGCTCCTTACCCCTCCACGGGGCTCACAAGTCCAATCTGCAGCGTCTTGTGGCAAAGGCAAGCAAAGCAAGCAAGCAAGCATCAGGTTGCACTTCCCATCGGGACCGCTAGGGGCCGCCCACCTCGTCGCACTCCCCCTCCCGCGCGCCGGCCAACGCAGCTTGACGCTGGCCGGACGGCTCGCGCCCTTCGCGGATTGGCGGGACGGCCGTGGAGTCCCGCCCCGCGCTGTGATTGGTCCGCCGCCGGGCGACGCTGCCGAAGCCCTCCGCGGATTGGTGGGGCGGCGGAGGGGCCGCGCCGCGATTGGCCCGCCGCCGGGCGTCGCTGCCGCCAGGTTGGGCTGCGCGAGCCTAGGGAGGCGGGTGAGTCGGGCCGGGGGCGTAGCCGAGGAGTGGGCGCGGAGGGCCGAGGGCGGCGCGCGGGGCGGGCGGCGGCGCGGGCGGGAGGCCTCGGGGTCCGCGCGGGCGGCGGGGCGGGGGCGGGCGGGAGCCGGGGAGGCGCCGGGCTGTCAGTCGGGCCGAGGGCGGTGTCGGTGCCGGTGCCGGTGCGTGACCCGGAGCGGGGCGAGGACGGAGGAGGGGTCGGCGGCCCGGAGAGGCGAGGAAGGGGAGGAGAGGACAGGAGAGGAGAGGAGAGGAGAGAAGGAGGCGAGGAAAGGAGAGGAGAGGAGAGGAGAGGAGCGCTGTGCCCTCCCGAGGTCGGCGTCGGGGGCCGGGGGGCGCGCTTGCCTGGTGAGGTGTGCGGGCAGAGACAGAGACAGGAGAGAGAAGAGACAGAGACAGACAGGAGAGAGAAGAAAGACAGAGTCAGACAGGAGAGAGACAGGAGATATAGGAGAGAGAAGAGAGAGACAGAGAGGAGAGACAAGAGAGACAGACAGGAGAGACAGGACAGAGAGAAAGAAGACAGACAGAGGAAAGAGACGGGAGAGAGAAGAGAGACAGGAATAGAGGAGAGAGACGGGAGAAAGAAGAGAGAGACAGAGAGAGGAGATAGGAGAGGAGAGAGAGACACAGACAGGAGAGAAGAGAGACACACAGAGAGGGGACAGACAGGAGAGAGACAGAGGAGAGACACAGAAAGACAGGAGAGAGAAGAGAGACCGAGGAGAGACAGGAGAGAGGTGAGCCTGCAGAATGTGGGGGCTGAAGGGAGAAGGGCCCTTGGATTGAGAGTGAAAGAGGAGAGGGGGAGAGAGGAAAGAGAGAGGAGAGCCTGCAGAATGGGGCTGAAGGGAGAAGGGCCCTCTGGGCAATGCCAGGCAATGGTGGGCGGGGATGCGGGTGTGGGGAGTGGGGTTTCAGTCTCATTCTGTCACCGGGGTGGTGGGTGACTCATCCGAAGAATCCCCAATGCTGGGGGTGTAGTGAGGGAGAGGACGAGTGGGATTATTCATTGCATTCATTAGTCGGCCTGTGTCTGGGGAACAGTGCATGAACAGTCTTGTCGCAGGTTGAGGGAACAGAAGACAGTCGACGGAAGGAGAGTGGCAGTGCAGTTCACTCGGTCGAATAAGGATTAGGATTTGCATGACGTAGGAAGAAGGATCCTAGAAGAAAGGATTTGCATGACGTGGGAAGGATCCAGAAGAAACAGATGTCCCCTAGAGGGGGAGGGTGGAGCCAGTACTGGTCACCTGTGGAGGTTTTACTGTCAGGACTTTCCCAGCACTAAGGGAGGAGGACTCTCTCTGGAGCCTGGCGATTTAGGAACACGCAGATGACTACTACCACCGCCCTGAATCTAAGGAATCAAGAAGTTACCCAGTGTACCCTCTCTTTCTTCCCCAGATCTGACTAATATGTATTGGTTGGGTATTGGCTGTTTGGTTTGTTTTTGAGAGCCACGTTCTGCAATGCT
>PVKC010048625.1:0-10868 GCA_004027635.1 Crocidura indochinensis | reverse complement strand
TTGGAAACACTTGAACTGCATTTTTATTTTATGAAGTCAACAGATTGTAAAACAGTGGATTTGTATACACAGGTTGTCTTAAACATATTAAAGTGCACTCAGGTATTCTCTACTCAGTGGCTTCCAGGAATTCTGCTCAATAGGTCTCAAAAGCAAGTCTGTACAGTGACCTACAAGGTCTTCTATGTATAGTAAAATTTGAAAAATTAGGTCTAGATAAACAATGTGTTGAAATTTCAGTCCACTGTAAGATGTTAGTAGACTTTGAGGGGCCCAGGAGTTTCTGTGCATTTAGATTCCAGTCCCTAACTTAAAAGCTACATATCCACCTCTAAAGTAAATCTCTGCTAATAGTTTTGTCTCTGAGTTTACATCTCCTTACATCTTTGCATATATTAGAAATATAAATTTACCCTTAAAATAGGTTACTTCTATCTTGAAAACTGACAGGCATCTTGAAAGCACTTTAAAATCAGAATCTACCCTTTGTGGTGATGTGGAAAAAAAACAAAACAAAACTGATCAACTGGTCAATATCTCTCTGGGTTTGTTCTGCTTCCTATGGAAGCTTCCTAAACCTTGACTCTAGTTAAATTTCTTCCTCCTGGGGGCCGGGCGGTGGCGCTGGAGATAAGGTGCCTACTTGCCTGAGCTAACCTAGGACGGACCACGGTTCGATCCCCCGGTCCCCATATGGTACCCCGTGCCTGCCAGGAGCGACTTCTGAGCGAATAGCCAGGAGTAACCCCTGAGCGTCACCGGGTGTGGCCCCCCAAAAAATTTCTTCCTCCCCTCCATATAGTGGTTATTATTACTCTCATTGTTATTGTTGTTTGATTGTGCTATTCATGGTGCTTGGTCTCTGATAGTGACCCAGAATCACTCCTGAAGGTGCAAGAACACCTAGGGGATCTAGGAGATCAATCTGGGAGTTTCCACATGCAAATTATTTATTCTAGTTCTTTAAATTATCTTCCCAGTCATAGTGATTCATTTGAATTAATATCTATGAGCCTGAAGTTGATCCTGATAAGAGTGCTCCACCACCTTACTCTTACTTCCTCATATAGCTTTTTTGTTTGAGTAAACATTCTAGATTACTTTTACTTTGACAACAACTTACGTTGCTGTTTCTATGTCTGAAAGTGTTTTTCCCCAGGATACCCACATAGTGAGTCCATTCATTTCACCCTTCAGTTGGTAAATCCCATGCCTCAACCTCTAGCAAGGGTTGGAATTTTGGGAACAGAGGCATTTCGGGGCTCTTATCAGCCTTAGGAAAAAGTTCTGAAATAGGAGAGGTGCCTCCTTTGAACAATTGAATTGGCACCCAGTTCCTCTTTTAGGACAAAAAGCTATGCCTACTAGGATATGGTGTGCTGGCTTTCCCTTATTTAGTCAGTGAGAGCACTCGTCAGGTCAGAATTGATCTTGACCATTTGACTTCCTCACTACTTCTCAAATGTGGATCCTTTTGTGTGGAGATAACCAATACCTTACGTTTAGGACATAATAGAAAAATGTTACTAATGCCAAATCTCATGTCTCACTTTCTAAATATGTGTTGACATCATGATATTATAAATTGTTTAAGCAGCTGCTGAGAAATTCTACTCTTGTAAGAATTTGCTGGGAATTCATGTTGACCTTGAACTTGATATGTTGCTTTTGTTAGGATGATTTCCCAGGTGACCCGAAGCATCTGCTATTGCAATGATCACAGACTCTGAAACGGATTTGACAATCTGCCATATTGCCATCATTTTGACATCTGAGTTCCACACAATGACAGAGCAATCATGTGGAAAGGCAAGAAGAAATGAAAACCTATGGATGGGCACTGAATCCATGCAATGATTGTAAGTTGAAGAGAGGGATGTATAAGGATTAACAGAGTAGAATTTTAAGAAAAGGATTGGCTGAAGTTAGATGAGAGATGATCCTGGCTTGCTTAGCTTTATGTTATGAATCAACATTCATAGAGAGAATTTCTTGAAAATAAGAATAAAAACTAAGAAAAGTATCTGGCTAAAGAATGGCAAGCATCTTCGGTTTTGAAAAAGACAAAACTCATGGTGGGTGGGATTGGTGCTGGAACATTGAATGCTAGAAATAACTATATTTTGAGCAACTCTTAACTATGATGTGTAAAGAAATTTATTAAATTTAAAAATTAACACTAAAAAAGCATTCCTATCTAAATAAAGTATAATATATTTACTGTTAGAATCCTTACAATGAAAAGAAAACTCTAGAGTTCTTAGAACAGTTAATTTAACAAAAATGCTTTCTTTTTTTTTTCATTTTCAACTTTATTTAAAGAAAGTACATCACATAACTGAGATAGTTTACCATAATACATTTGTTTCCAGATAAGTGAAATTAAAGTTATTAAAGAATAGAAAAAATTAAAAAGGAAGAGAGGAGAGTATAAAAAAGAAAGAAAAAATAAAAATACAGTAGCAAGCATGTTTGTGAAAATTATTGTATCTCTATTGAACTCATTAATCAATGGCTCTTGTTAGCTGTTCATTCTGTTAAATTGGTGTGCTCCTATCCTATGTTAATGATAGCATCAAACAAATAAATCTGTCCAGAAATTCAAAGCACTATTTCTGATACTGGGGCTTTTAGGGTCATCTACTTGGCTGCCAGGCATCCTGAAAGAAGGAATATGTGGGGGGAGGGTGCCTGCACTCATTCCAAAAAGTTTTGGTGATATCAGCTCCAAACCATTAAACCTAAAGTTTAGTCAGATTGGTGTCTTTGAAGGAAATGGTAGAGGGATGATAAGGCAGGGCAATTAGGAAAATGATGATTTGGGATTATGGGGGCAGCAGGTCAGAAGAGACAGGGCATGGCCTGCCCTCTCCTTCAGAGATGGCTAATTTTCTACTACATGGGCCAGTGAACGCATGATTTTTTTATGATTTGGTTTACATCTCTTTTGAGAAAAGAGTGAGTCTATGGAGCTGGCCCAATTTGAACATGACGACTACATTTGTTTAATTTTCCCTCTTTACTCCTTCACTAAAAAGTAGAGAGGTATGCCCTGCAAACACAGACAAAGTAAAGTAAAGATAGGTATTTAATTTCTTTTTTTTGGGGGGGGGTTTGGGTCACACCCGGCAGTGCTCAGGGGTTACTCCTGGCTCCATGCTCAGAAATTGCTCCTGGCTGGCACGGGGGACCATATGGGGCACCGGGATTCGAACCAATGACCTTTTGCATGAAAGGCAAACGCCTTACCTCCATGCGATTTCCCAGGCCCCAGGTATTTAATTTCTAAAGTCAACAATAGGCCAAAAAGTGATGAGTGATTCAGTCAACCAGAGAAAGCAGATATGTGAGCCACAGCAAAACCCTGCATGTGCTGATATATTGTAGTGTAAACCCCCAAAGCACCTGGAAATATTAGCTGTCTATACATGTGCAGATACAGAAAGCTTCAAAACAAGAAGGAATGGATGAAACACATTTTTACTTTACTAAGTATTAGTGCCAAACTGGAGATTCAGTGTCTAGAAGAGATGAATCAAAGAAACTCTGAACTGGACAGCAGATTATAATGGTTAAAGTAAACATCTATCACCAAATAATAACAATATAAGAACTATTTTCTTTTAAGCAAAAAGACTTGTAGTCCTTATTTAATTTTCTCTGATTGCAGACACATTAAATAGCCATGTCAGGCAGATCTATGGAGGTTTGGAGAGATAGCTCTACAGACTGAAAACATTATTTGAATGCAGTAGACACGGTTTCAATTGCTAGCATTATGAGGTCACCCAATTACTACTGGGAGTGACTCGTAAGCCCTGTCATGTGGCCTCAAAACATTACAAACAACGATTATAGTTGGTTGGTGGAATGGTATCATTTTCTGTTTATTGCCCTCCCCCTTGTCTTTCACACAAACACACACATCACACACACAAAATATTAGCTGGTATCATCTCACTTTGCATATGAATAAGTCATTCATCATTAACAATCTAGTGGTTATCTAGCATGAAAGACAATGACCAAGATGGAGTAGAGGTACTAGTATCAAGCATAGAACTAAGTAAGAAACAAATTCAAATATATAATTAAAATGAAAATTTTTTTTGGTTTTGGGTAACACCTGGTGGTGCTCAGGACTCTATGCTCAAAAGTCACTCCTGGCAAGCTGGGGGACTATATGGGATGCAGGAATTCGAACTGGGATCTATCCTGTGTTGGCCATGTGCACGGCAAATTTCTTACAGCTGTGCTATTGTTCTGGCCCCTAAAATGAATATTTTTAAAAAATTAAGTGAAGAGTATTTCTAAAGTATAATGTATCAATTACTATTATTATTACTTTAAAAATTCTCTCTCTATATTATCCTTCAGGAATATGTCTCTTAAATTTTTTTCTCTAAAGCCTCTCCCTTTTTGTCATTGTTTGGTTTAGTATAGTTCTGCTAATGCCCTCTTTTATATGTAAGCTAATGGAATATATAGTAATTTAGCATAAAATTAAAAACATACTTAAAGTTATTGATAGTACAAGAGCTTAGAAAAATATATTTGTTTTTTAGTTCATATACTGCTATGCTCAGAGATATTTTTACTTGTTCTATGCTCAGAGATAACACCTGGAGGTGGTTGAGGGACCATATGTAGTGCTGGGGTTCAACATGGGTTGGCTGCATGCAAGGCAAAAGTTTTTCCTGTCCTATCAGACTCAGTATATAATTTTCAAAGTGTTTTTATTTAGAAAACAGTATCTAGAGACTTTAAAATAAAAGCAGAGCACACAACATAAAACCCCCAAACATAGGGTCAACTAAGTTTTGACAAGGACCTGAGAGCATTAATTGAAATAAACAGACTTTTCAACAAATGGTGTTAGGACAACCGGATAAACACTTGTAATAAATTAAGTCTGGATCCGTACCTCAAATTAAATTAAATAATAAATTAAGTAAATTAAATCTGGACCCATATCAAAGCTACACAAATGAACTACATCAAATAAAAAAAAATTTCAAATTTCAAAAGACACATAGGATTAAACTGAAAGACTGTTAATTGAGTGGGATTGAATTGAATTGCATTCAAAACATCAGATAAAGAGTTGATATTCAGGGTATACAAAGAACTCATAAAGTCCAACATAAGCCCCCCTAAAATTCCATAAAAATTGGGGAGAGGAAAGAAACATACATCTCTGAGAAAGACCATTGAATGATCAACAGGCACATGAAAAAATGTTCACCATCACTTGTTCTAAAGAAATCAAATCAAGGCAATAGTGATATATCATCTTACACCAGTGAAAATGTCACATATAAAAAACATTGGGAACAACCTGTGCTGGTAGGGATGCAGTAAAAAGAAACTTTAATTCACTATTAGTGGAAATGTTGCCTGGTTCAACCCCAATGGAAAATAGGATGGAGTGTTCTCAGTAAAGTCAGAATGGAGCATCAATATAACCCAGAAGTCACACCTTTGTGTATCTATTCCCAGGACAGAAAAACAATCATTCAAAAGGATGTATGCATAATCATTATTCAGTGCAGCACTTAGTACAGTAATTAAGACTTGGAATCAATCTAGATGTCTAATCATAGATGAGTCAATCATGAAGATGTGCGAGATATACATAGTGAAGTGTTACACATCGTAAGTAACAATTAAAAAAATTTGTAATCTGCTGTAACATGGATGAAGCTTAGATATATGCTAAATAAATTAAGCCAGATGAAGAAGAATAAACACATTTATGGTATTCAGAATATCTGAATTAAGGAATACAATAGTTAAAGGGGGGATACCTAGATCACCTTTAACTCCACAATATTGAAAGAAGTAAAGAAATAGGGTAGTGGAGGAGGAAAACAGATGAGATATAACAAGGGTTAGGATGTCTACAGAACCAGTAAAATTGAGAAGAATTTGATACTGAGATCAATTCTCCTAATAAGAGGTACTAAAATTACATAAAAGCAAGAACAATTTAATAAAGAGACATCAAATCTCAAATTCTTAAGGTAGATACTTTTTCGGGAAAAGGACAGCAATTAGAATGTTTGAGGGGTTAGTAGGCTTAGTCACATGGGTGTGAGGTTTGAATATTTGGGAGCTATCACGATTACTCCTGGGGTAGTTAGACAGCCATGCAATAATTGGTATTAATGTTGAGGTTCCTGATACAACTGCCCCATGTCTTTGAGCTATGCCCCAATCCTAAAGAATGCCTTTATCTAATAATGAAATTATGAATATAATCATACAAAAGTTTTTAATTTCCTCATTCCCCTATATTAACTGATAATTTAGACTACTTATTTTCAACCTATAGGACAATTGAAGAAATTTTAATTTTTATGAACAAAATTGGAATTAAAGACAATTTATGTAAAAAAATAATTTGCTGTATATAAAGTTGCTATTTTGGGGGTGTTCCTAGATGGTGCCCAGGGAATTCTTGAATTCAGGAATTCTTGACCCACCAGATTGGAGCTTCAATCCAAATATGCACTGCTGCCTGGGCTCTACTCTGCTGGGGCAATAGAATTCACTTCAGCGGATTTGGGGGTGGGGGTGTCTACAGATGTGAATATGTTATTGTTCAGGGCACCATATGGTATGGGCATTAAACCAGGGTAGAGTGCGTGCTAGGCATGTATTGTTTCCCAATTTGGGAAGCTATTTTTTAATAATAGTATAGTGAACGTTATATGAATAAGACATTTTTGGCTTGGCATGTAAGTTTAACACATTCATCTAAAACCATACATTAATCTTATAAGCATCATGCGTGTCGATGCTAACATACAAAAATACATTAGTGGTCTATTGTCAGATCTTTTAAATATTTTCAAGGTAGATTAAATAAAAGAGGTAAATATTCCTGACTTCTGAGGTTTGAATTTTTTTTTTTGGGGGGGGAACCACACCTTTTTGACACTCAAGGGTTACTCCCAGCTATACGCTCAGAAATCGCTCCTGGATTGGGGGGGACCATATGGAATGCCTGGGGTCCTTCCTAGGCTAACGCTTGCAAGACAGATGCTTTAGAACTCTGTGTTATTGAGGCTCTAATTTGGATTTGGGCTCATATAAGAGAGACTCAGGGAGCTAACTCATATCTTCCACCATGTGTGATCCCAACAGGAAGGTCTCAATGAAATCAAGAAGTGAGTAAGTGAACTACTAACAGACACTGAATCACTGAATCATCTGTGGTGAAGGTCTTGAACTCTCAGTTTCCAGTATTGTGAAAAATAAATTTTTGAGGCTAGAGGAGTCTGAGGTTCTCTGGTACATGGTATCTAGCATGCAAATGCATTTATAAATCAATCACAGAGCAAAAAGTAATATCATGCCAAGAAGTGATCGATTCTGGGAGATTAGTATGCAGGAAAAAGGAATAAACAGAAATAAGGGCAAGAATGCCTCTTGAGCTATGTTTTAGCCTGACATTCAAGGAGATCTCCTCTGAGAAGGTATCATGTGACAAGGACTTGAAATTGAAAGTTAAGCATGGAGCTGTCTGGCAAAGATCTAAGAAGGCAAGAGGACTATGAAGTGCAAACAACTAGGGTTTGCAATATATTTGCAACATGTGTAAAACAGAAAACTAGTGTGAGTACAGCAGAGTAGACTGGGGGGAAATATTAAAAGGGGACAACACAAAAAATATCAGTCAGGTCCTCCAACATTGGCTTTGCAGCAGTCCAAAGCAAGCATTCCAGTTCTGTTCCAAGTGCACTTGCTCCAATGAAAGGCTTGATTAGAGCAGCATGATCTGACTGCATTTCCAGAGCTATTGTTTATTATTATAGATAAAGAACTAGGAGCAGTGCCATGGATTCGTGAAGTCCAATGTGCTGTCTTCAATCACTAGAGCGCTCATTCTGTATATTTTTGGAGGATTGAGATGATCAGGTACTGTTCAGGGCTTACTCCTGAACCTATGCTCAAGGATGACTCTTTTTTCACATTTTTTAAAAAAAATTAAATAGCCATGAGTTGTTTACAAAGTCACAAAGTTTTTCCTGATTGCGTTTCAATAATAAAATGTCCCATACCTTTCTCTTTACCAGTGAACATTTCTCATTGCCAGTGTCCTCAGTTTCCTTCCCTTACTCCCACTGCTCTCCCTGTTGCCTGACTCTACGTATATTTTCTTTTCTCTCTCTCTATTTTTGAGGACCACTTTTGATGGAACTTGGGAGACCATATATCAAGTTAGGTATGAGAACCAGAGTCATTTGTGTGCAAGGCAAGCACTTTAATCTCTGAACTATCTCTAAGCCATCTGGAGAGTTCTTATCTCTATAAAGCTTGCATAGTATAAAGAATAAATCTGGGGTCCTGATTTGCAAACAAAATAGACTGATTTGGGGCCCTCTTCTCATTCCTACTGACTAAAATCTCCAGGAGGCAGTGCTTAGAAATCTGTTTTGAATCATTTTATGGCTCTTTTACATTATAAAACAGAAATGAGATAGCAAAAACTTCAAAGATAAGAGCATGGAGCTTTTGTCATAGCTTTGGTGTTCATAAAATTGGACACATTTTATTGTATACTTTGAAAATAATTCTAGTAATACTATTTCCTTGAAAAATCACTAATAAATACATGAATGGATTCATTTCTTCAAAAATCTCTCATGGTTATTAGGGATATTTTATCATATTTTTACCTAGAAAGAAAAATGCTACTAATGCAGGCTAATAAAAATGATAAAAATAATAAAAATGATGATATGTCTTAGTTTTTCTCCCTTTTTAATAGGAAGATTGAATGAAAATTTAGATTTGTTGCATGTTTTTTTAAAAATTTTTGCTGAGTTCTAAAAACTGAGACTAATTGCATAAAACATGAGCAAATAAGAAAAATTATGATCCTTGATAGTTTCATTTTTTTTTCATTTTTCTCCAATGAGATAAAATTTGGTTAACAATTTGATAACAATTTTGAAGTGATCTTTTGATAACAGATTTTTTGGCAGGCTTTGTTTCAAAGTGAAGTTGTGTAAGTCATAGGGCTGAATTTTTCCAGTGGGATTCTTCCTGCAGCATTCTCTCAAAAATAAGAATAATTTTAATGGGTATTGATGGAAAAATGCAAGTAACAAATGTCATTTAAGCTTGCTCCAGTCCATATCCCATTTATATTTTTAGTGTCTTTTCTATTGTAATTATATTAAAGCCCTGATTTCTAGTAGTAGTTATTTTTATTTTCCTATTTTTGCTTCGATGATCTAATAACATCACTAGGAACAAAGCAAGAGACACATTCACCAAAATAATAAACCATAAAGGCTTCTTTTGCAAACCAGTCGTAATTTTATTTAATGAGAAAAAAATACCATAACTCCACACTTTGGCAAGCATGTGGAATGTATAGATCTTTCACATATTATTCATAGGGGTTTAAAATGAAAATAATTTGAGCAAAAAAACTTACTGCATAGCCATTCCATGCCTATATTATTTTATAAGATAAATTAAAAGACTTGTACATTCACTGCAGAGGGCCAGAAAGATAGCACCATGGGTAGGGAACTTGCCTTGCAAGTGACCAACCTGGGTTCAATGTCTGGCACCCCAAATGATCCCTAGAACCTGCCAGAAGTGATCCCTGAGCATAGAGGCATGAGAAAGGCTAGAGCACAGCTGGGAGTGGCCCCTTGTAAACCAAACCAAAAACAAAACAAATAATATTCTTTGCAGTTTTGATCATAGTAGTCCTCTAAAATAAAGGGTACTGGACAGGTGAGTCTCAGAAGAAGAATAAATGGCAATACATAGGAAGTAAATTATAATTTAGTTGAATAGTGGAGCACAACTCAACTCTTAAATGGAATGAGCTATTGATTTTTGTGAAAATTTAAGCATCAAAACATGAAAGTGGATAAAATAAACATTAAGAGGATAAAGAGAATAAAATTCCATTTACCTGTTCTTCTAAAATTGGAAAAACTAATTTGTCAATAAAAATAAATGGAACTAGTTGCCTCTAGGGAGTTAGAAAGTGGGTATTGGCAAGGAAGAGCCATGAGGGAATTTTCTAGAGTGATTCTTATATGCCTTGAGAGGGCCTTACTTTACACCGGAGCAAGCATTTGTCAAAAAATAGCAAAGTACATATTTATACATTTAACTTAACATACTTTTACCTTCCCTAAATTATTAATCAATATTAATCTTAATGTTATTTATGTTGAGGACTTTAGGATTACTAGCAGTTATCCTTAGAAATATTTTTAAAATGAGATGGATTGATGGATGTTTGTAGGAATAGATAGGTGGATGAGTCATACACCAAATACAGGACATGTCTAATGTAGGGTTTAATTGAATGCATATTGATGGCTGACAATTCAAATTTTTTAAATTAGGAGACATACCAGGTGATGCTCAGGATTCTAGAAAAAATCCCTGCAGTGCTGGTGGGTAGCAGTTGGTGCAAATAACCTCTCTTAGGTCTTTTTTTATTACTTTATTTAAATGCCACAAATCACATAGTTGATCATAATATATTTGGTTCCAGGTAAGTAGAAGCAAATAACATTATTATATCTTTATTTAAGCACCAGTTGGATTTCAGTGCAAGTTCTCAGTGCAACCTTCCCATCACCAATGCTCCCCTTCTTCCCCCACTCACTGCTTGTATTTGAGACAAGCATTCTATTTCTCTCACTCACTACCATTGTCATGCTAGCTGTTGACTCTGGTTCAATCTATGCCACTGCATCTAAGCATCACTAGGAATTAGTTACTGGAGCACAGAAGCAGAGTAGCTCCTGAGCACAATGGGGTATGGCATGAGTCTCCCCACCAAGCAAATAAAAAATTGAGATGAAATCCTAAACAACTCATTG